>VXBP01010779.1:37232-188057 GCA_013400115.1 Rhinopomastus cyanomelas | reverse complement strand
GGGTGGCGGAAAAATAGCACAGCTTGCTCCTCTGAAACCCAGGCACTTGTAGCGGCTTGTGTGTCCAGCAGGAGCAGGAGCAGGGCAGGGGTTGTCCCCTGTACTGGGCACTGCTGGGGCCACTCCTTGAGCGCTGGGTTCAGTTTTGGGTACGTCACTACGGGAAGGACATTGAGGTGCTGGAGAGGGTCCGGAGAAGGGCCCTAAGGTTGGTGAAGGGTCAGAAGAACAAACCTTGTGAGGAGCAGCTGAGGGAGCTGGGGCTGTTGAGCCTGGAGGGGAGACCTTATCTCTCTCTCTCCCATTATCTGAAAAGAGGTTGTGGTGAGGTGGGGGTTGGTACCTTCTCCCATGTCACTAGTGATAGGGCAGGAGAAAACAGCTTCAGGTTGAACCAGGTGACATTAAGTTGGATATGAGGAAAAGTTTCTTCACTGAAATAGCTGTCAAGCCCTGGAACAGGCTGCCCAGTGAGTCACCATCCCTGGAGAGGTTTAAAAGACATGTAGATGCAGTGCTCGGGCTGGTGGACCTGGCAGTGCTGGGTTAATGGTTAAACTTGATCTTAAAGGTCTTTTCCAGCTTAAACAATTCTATGAGTGTATGACTTCAGCAAAGCAGCCAGGGTTGTGAATGGCATTAAGGAACTATTGGTTCTTCTTTATGGGATGCAGCTGGGAGAGTTTCTCCAGGAGATGTACTAGGCAAAGGGTTGTGCTGTAATGGCCAAATCCACAGGTCAGCTCCAGATGCAGTTTTGCTCCTTGCCTGTCTCAAAAAAAGGGGGCTAAAAGTTCATGTGGTTCAAGGGACAACTGAGAAAAATTCGTGGGGAAACATGCTGAGGGATCTAAGTCTACTCCACAGCTCAAGGACATGCCTAAGAAGCAAACTGTTGGAGGCCGGCATGGGGGGCGGTTTGGGAAAGTGTTTTTGTCAATTCTTTGTTCTTGTAGCACCTAGTCCTCCAGGTGCAGTCAGGACTGGCAGACCTTCACATCAGTTAGATCTATAGTTCTTGTCTTATGAGCATCTGTGGTTCCGGAAGCAGTTTGGGCTTGCTGTTCCTGCAGACTCTTGCCAAGTTTAGGCAAATAGAACTGAATACAGTAATTACAGAGCTCACAGCTGAAAGGTCTTTTCCAGCTTTTCCTGGCTTGATCTTTTTCCAAAGGAAAATGGAGCTCCTGAAGTACATACTGGCCCTGCATATCACCTACACAAAGGTCTGCCCCACTTGTGTGGCACCTACTTCAAAGTCTGTCTAGGCTTCAGGGTCATCCAGCCCAGTACATTGGCCTGCCCCATTTTAGGGATGCAGTGGGATTTGACCAGCAGTTGGCAGGGGCTCATAGAACAGTTGTGGCCCTTTGTCTCCCTTTAATGAACATACAGACCCCCCGAGCTCTTAGCTGGCTGCTGGCACAGCCCTTTGTGTGGCCCAGCCTGTGTTTTTCATGTGAGATACAATAAATGCAGCTTTTTCAGGACCTGGGCATAACCAAGGTTTTCAATCTTCTCCTTCACTGCCTTCTAATATACACTCTAACAATTAACTCTGTGCTGGGAGAAAGCCAAACGCAGGGTGAAAGACTTCGTTTTGCTTTCCCATAATTAAATGTTGTGTCCGCTGCTGTCTCTCTCACTCGATTAAGTGTCCATGTACGGTCTACAACATTCTGTGGTGAATTAGCATAAGGTCTGTCAGGATTCAACCAGTATTCTCCATCCATCTGCATCTGTGCAGCTCACAAAGAGCAGCATCAGCCTGTGATGGGCTGTTCCCCAGCCTTTTGAGGGAGGACCACTTCCAGTCTGTGCCCACCTCCCCCAGACCCTGCTTTGGGTAGCCATGTGTGGACCGTCTGTGCAGAGTCGTGGATGTGCCTGGCTTGCTTCTGCAGAACACAGCTGAGATGTCAGAGGGAACAGCTTTTCACTGCAGCTCTGTAAAAGACACTTGCAAAACCTCTCCTCGTCTCTATCCGTTCTGCAGGATAATTGGAGCAGCCAGTCAGAGTCCTCTTAGAAATTGTATCTAAAGATGTGTTGGTGAAATGTTCCCCAAGGCAGGCTCTGCGGATGTCTAAAGCACTGCAGGTGATGGCAAAAAAATATAGTAGGGTGTTACTTCAGCTGTCACCTCAGGATGGGTGGCCACTCTCAGGGTAACTGGGCTTCTGAGCTGCTAAACAGGGATGGGAAGCAGAGTCCAGGAGGAAGTAGTTAGTGACCTGCTGTGCCACTTAGATCCTGACAAGTCTATGAGTCTGGATGGGATTCATCCCAAGATGCTTAAGGCGGCACAAGAGCTGGCTAAGCCACTCTCCATCATTTGACACCAGCCCTGGATAACTAGGGAGATCCCAAATGACTGGAGGTTGGTCAATGTGGTGTCCATCCACAAGAAGGGCCAGAAGGAGGATCCAGCCTGACCTCAGTGCCTGGCCAGGTTATGGAGCAGCTCATCCTGAGTGCCATCAAGCAGGCAGGGCCAGCCTGGGTTTAGGAAAGGAAGGTTCTGCCTAACCAATCTGATCTCATTCTACAGCTGCGTGACCCAGCAAGCAGATGAAGGGAAGGCTGTGGGTGTGGTCTGTCTAGACTTCAGCAAAGCCTTCGACGCAGTGTCCAACAGCACCCTCCTGGAATAGCTGGCAGCCCATGGCTTGGATAGGTACCCACTCTGCTGGGTTAAAAACTAGCTGGATGACCAGGCACAGAGAGTGGCTGTGAATGGTGCTGCATCCAGTTAGTGACCAGTAGGGTCCCACATTGATTAGCACTGGGCCCAGTTTTATTTAACATCTTTATTGATGACTCTGCCCTTGGTGAATTCACGGATAACATCAAGTTGTGGGTGTGTCGATCAACTGAACGGGAGGAAGATGCTGCAGAGATATCTGGACAGGCAGAGGCCAACAGGATGAGGTTTAACAGGTCCAAGTGCAGGGTCCTACATTTAAATCCCCCTACACTGGGGGATGAGTGGCTGAAGAGCAGCCTGGCAGAGAGAGACCTGGGAGTACTGGTTGACAACTGGTTCAACATAAGGCAGCAGTGTGCTCAGGTGGCACAAAAGGCCAGTGGCATCCTGGCTTGTAGCAGGAATAGTGTGGCCTGCAGGACTAGAGAGGTAATTCTCCCCCTGTACTGGGCACTGGTGAGGCCTCACCTTGAGTACTGGGGGCAGTTCTGGGCCCCTCAATCTAACAAAGATATTTAGGTGCTGCAGCATGTCCAGAGGAGAGCAACGAGGCTGGGGAAGGGACTAAAGGGAAAGTCTGATGAGGAGACACTAAGGGAGCTGGGGTTGTTTAGCCTGGAGGAGACTCAAGGGGGACCTTATCTGTCTCTATAACTACCTGAAGGGAGGAGATAGTCAGGTGGAGGTTGGGCTCTTCTTCCAGGCAACTAGTGATAGGACAAGAGGGCAGGGCCTGAAGCTGCACCAGGGGAGGTTTAGGTTGGATGTTAGGAAGTCCTTCCTCATGGAAGAAATGATCAGACATTGGAATGGACTACCTAGAGCAGTGGTGGAGTCCCTATCCCTGGAGGCATTTAAGAAAAGACTGGACGTGGCACTTAGTGGTGATGGGCTTGATGGTCTTAGAGGTCTTTTCTAGTCTCAATAATAATTCTGTGATTCTGTCACTGACTGGTAGATGTGTGAGTTATGGGCTGGGAGAAGCAAGTAAGTATAATTCTCACAGTTCAAGATGGACTGGGATTGAGATGGTGGTTGGGGCCCCCAGCACAAAATGAGCAGTGTGATTACCCTGACTGGCAGCCTTGTTCTGGAGGATGGCTCATTCCCCACTTGGAACATTTCCTCCACAAATATTCTGTGGAAATAGTATTCCTTTTGCCACATCTCCCAGGGCTGTTCTGTGCCACCAAACTCCAAGCAGAAGATGCTGGTACGTACCTGGGTACTAGGACATTACAAAGGAGCAGCACACTTCTGCTCAGCTTTTTGGCACAGCTCAGGATCCCATTGGGAGTCTGTCTTCATAATATCTTGCAGTGCCCAGCACTGCTCTTTACCCTGTAGGATGCTCCCAGAGCCTTTTTCCTCCACTGTACTAGATTCTTTAATTTTTATAATTCAGTTTTCACAACTTCATTTCATTACTGAGTTCAGAAGTAGTCCTTCTGATATGGGAGAATAAGTTGGCAGAAATTTAGCGGTGAAGGAAGCAGAGCTGGCAGATAAATATTGGATGTGATGGTGAGTGCCAAGTCCTTCTTGCCTGGAGATACCTTGGCTGCCTGCGGAGGGACCTTGCTGGGTGGGATCTCTGGCTACTGCTATTCCCCCGCCTCCTCCTGCGTCACTCTCTCTGTCATTGGGATAAACAGCTGCAAAAAGGGAGTCATTGTGTGCAGCAGCACTGGGGGAATGGCTCGTGGTGGTACGGATAACCCTGCCTGCAAACATGCAGAGAAGCTGCACCGGCAGGGTACACAGTGGATTATTCACCAGCTGTTTCCTCTCAAGAAGTTTGCTGTAAAAACAGGGGCCAGAGTGCTGCCTGTGAGATCAGTAATCAGCCAGACAGGAGTCTGAGCTTTTGGCTTGCTGGGTGCTCACTCCATTCTTGTTATGGGAGACCTAGTTTGTGCAAATTTGTGTGGACCTGCATGGTGTTTGATTGTGGGTGGCTCATAAATCTATCTTCTTCATTCCTTGGAAGACTGCTGAAGACCTCAAAATCTGCTTCACAGAGGTGCAAGGCAGATTTGGCAGATGTTAGTAGGAGCGGTGCTTAAAGCATGCAGGAAGAGCCATGGTGCTATGCACACCCATGACTTGGGTCTTGGGGCTTTCCACTTGAGTCCTGCGATTCATGTCTGTTTGCAGACTCTCCTTTGAGTACCCCAGTCTCCAAGGTGGGAATAGCAACAGACCTCTGCTCCTCGGGCTGCAGGTAAAGTAGAAGCTCTCATGATGGAGTGCTGGGCTGCATTGGCAAGGCACTCTGAAGAAATATCCTTGAGAAACAAAATACAGGTCTCCATGCCCAAGTTCAGCACTGACAAATAATGCTACAGAGGCTGAGAAAAGTGCTGCTCAGTCTGAGGGCTCTGTGTCTTTTTTTACTTCTACATTTGGCTGAAAGCTGCTGGGTAAGATGTGAATATAAAGCAATGCTTTGGGTTTTTTTCCTTCAGCCTGGCTGTTCAAACTGCCATGAAAAATGTGTCCCTTCTTTTCTTTTACCAGCTCTTACAAGCCCCCATTTTAGCCTACACTTCCCAGAGCTCATAAAATAAATTGATAGAAACACCATAAAAATGATCAAAATCCTAAACCAGAGACAGTTAATATTCTGAGTGTCTTAAGAAAAAAAAACAAATCCCCCTCCTTATATAAGTACCTGATTGTTTATAAATCTGTAACTAATTTTAAGCTATTTGAAACAGCCTTATGGGAGAATGATGTTCTAGAAGTATAACCTTACAACAGTGTGCCAGATGACTGTATGAAAGGATGAGAACAAACTAGAGGTGAAATACCTGTATTTTAATGGATTCAGAAAAGTTTTGCCTAGAAAGCATACACATTGCTAAGGAAAAGAAAATGGTAAAAACTGCTAATTTATTTCATGTATTCAGCTTTAGGAAAAACATTTCCCCTCTAGGTGTTCAGCACCCTGCCATGCCCAGGACCTGAGCACTGAAACCAGGAATCAGCTGGCTATATCACCTTCCCCAGCTTATGACCTTCTGCCATCCCCTCCACCTATACAGACCATCAGCAGCCCTCAGAGAGGTTTCTGGAAAAGGGCAGTATCCTCTGGCTTTTCAGCTCTCTCCCTTTTGTGCCTTCAGTGTCAAGGGAAACTCACAGTGATGGGGGTTTGAATAAAGATGTGGACACAAACGCAAGTGGACAAGCACATTGTGTTTCTGCTGTGCTGAAGAGTGATGCACAGTGCATTGAGAACCTGGCCGGTGAGGTCAAATCCTACCCAAGCCTCTGCCCCTGCTGGAGGCAGGTGGTGAGAAGTGCTATCCAGCCTTCCAGTTCTCATACTGACAAGGCCTAGACATGAAGTTGAGACTGATCCAGAAACTACCTGTCCCAGCCAGGTTCTACTGCAAGGTAAGTAGAGAAAGGTTAAGTTCTGGATCCTCCTTCACCACTGTCCCTGGGACAGCAGCATCCTTCACTCATGCACTGCTAATCCCAGGTGTGCCTTTGTCATTAAATCTGATGGTGGTTCCAGGCTTTCCTTCAGTCTGTTCGGGAAGAGCCGTTTCCTCTGTAAATACCTTGAAGTAAGGGTAAGCAGTTGCTGCCCCTTTGTGGATCCTGAGCTGTCCCCGCAGTGGGACTGAACTCACGCTGCTGCTGCTGGTAGGTGCCTGATGACAATCCACATGGTTACGCTCATAGCAGTGGGTTTAGCAAAATGTTGCTGGATGATAAGACCTCACACGGTCTCAGGGATACTTACAGATTCATCTATTAATAACTCCCTGTGTTTTCATTTTTGGGATCATACATATGTATCCCTGACTGCTCCTGATTATCACAAGCCTCATCAGACTGGAAGTCAGTAAATTGGTGACTGATTTCAGTCTTGTCCAAGGTGAAGGTTTGTGACTGATTGGCACAGCCAGGGCTGTCCTTGACTCCCTTTGGTGCCAAAATCCTGGGCGCCTGCACTCATTACTCTGACAGGCTGGGAACACAGCTCAGGAGCAAAGATTCAGGAGCTGGCTGGGTCCTGGAGCGGTCTGGCACAAATTCAACTGATTTGAATGTGAATCACCCCCATTGAGGCCAGGTCTGGAATTTGCTTTTGGCATGAGCTCACTTTCTTCCAGCTTCACTAAACCCAGTGGTTAGTAGATCCTAATGGTGTTTGTGGGATTGTGTCATGCTGTACACAGGCCTGCTTTTAAGCTCAGTGCAAATCATAGGATCATAGGATCATAGGATGTTAGGGGTTGGAATGTTCGACTTGATGTAGTTGCCTCCAGTTTCTTGGGTGGTTTGGAACCTGGACTTAGTCACAGACACTTGTCTCTGATGCAGAAAGTCTCTTTGGGCTCTGGAGTACCTGAGCTGCTGTTTTGAGGTACATGGGCATGTGGGTAGGGGTTCCACATACCTGGAGACTGGCATTTCTGCTTCACCCAAGGGTCACTCTGTAGTTTCTTTTAGCTGTTGGATGACTAAATTAAGGTCTTCTACTTAGTGGCAGCATAGAAGGGACATCCCTGACCCCACTGATGGGAGCAGGTATGTGTAAGACCAAATATGCTGTAATGTCTATCAAGAAGTTATTTGAGGGTGATGAATTACATCTGCTGAGACAAGAGCTGCTCTGGTACCTCCACAGCTAGCAGGATCATGTCCCTGTGCCCAGCGCTGCCTCTCTGTGCTCTGGTAACATGAAAGTTATCTGCATGAGATGCAGCTGCCCTCAGTATGGGTCTGCCAGCTTCAAATATCACCCTGAGCCAGTATCTGTTACAAACACAGCTCTTCCTGAGATCGAAGAGAGCAGCGAGCATCGAAAAAGACTTATCAGAGCTTCAACTCAGTCACCCCTGCTTGGGGCAGGACAGTCACCCCCAGGAGTGACACAGGACACAGATGTGCCCTGCAGAGGTCATGCTCCCCTCCAGGAGTAACTGGCACTCCTGAGCCATCTCCATACACTTCTAAAAGTCTCAATGATTTCAAGTCCTACTTTTGGGCTAAGGTAAAAGAGACCACAATTTAGGAAGTCTAAATTGTGAGTATTCTAGTACTCTAGTCACTCACAAGGGACAAAAAGCAGCAGTACTCCAGTCTAGTCTGACACTGTTTGCAGTTTGGTTTTGTTGCTGGGGGTGGACTGTCTGGAGAAAGGAATGATGAGAAGAGAACATTGTAAGGAATATGGAGAAGGAAAATGGAAAGCCAAGGTAGGTTAGAAGTATTGTCTCATCTGGAGACAGTCCTTGGTGTAACATGTCTTTGTCTAGACCTCTGCCTGAGCACCAAAGGGGAAAGAAGAGAAGTTTTGGCCCAGAAAAATGCAGAAATAGAAGAGTGAGACTATGCTTTCCTGCTGCAGAGCCTGTCAGCCACCTGGCCTTATGCAGAGACACCCAAAAGCCTACTGCAGTGAAGAACGAAACGTGGCCAGTGATCCAACCACTTATCGAGCTGGGGAGGGCTTTAAGTCGGTTAATTTGTTAACAGCATGTTTGTGTAACGTAATCTTGTGATATTCTGTAAAATGCTAACTCCGGAGTGGAATCAAGATTTTTCTCGCTGCAAGATTTAGTTCGGCCTTTCCAAATGGGATAGTGCAGCAGAGGGCCACACTTACTTGAGTTGCTGTAATTCATCTCCTTCAATCTCCTCATATGTCTTGAATAGCCAACGACTTTCCAGTGAAATAATTTTGTACTCTACAAGTTGCTCAGAGCAGGTATCTTACTGAACCATGGAGAACGTTTCAGAGAGTATCTCAGAAATGAGAGGGTGTACCTCAAGCTTGGGCTGCAAGCCTCATGGCTGTTGAACTGGTTTTGCCCCTCAGGACTGAGCATCTATAAAACAAGACATTTGTGAGATTATAGAACGGCTGGGATCTGCTTTTAGGGGCCAAGGATCTCCGTTAAAGAACCAGTGCAAGTTGCAGGGCAGAACATGCACTGTGCTGAACTGCGTGGCACTGGTTTGGGTGAACATTGGGAGGTGGTGTTTCCTAACGTTTAGATCCCATGTGTGAAGGCTGCCACAGGATGCATGACTCCTACTTAATGGGTTTTCAACTGGTTTAGTTCATGTGGCCATCCCAGATGGTGTGGGAAGGGCTGACTGGGAGAGGCTCCCTGGTTCCCTGCACAGCCTCCTCTGTCACTGCAGCAGAGCTGGGAGGCTGCTACTGGGGAGTCGGGCAGGCTTAGGGCCATGTCTGCCATTGCCTGCCTTGCCTGACTGGGCCCAGGAGACATCCTTTCCCAGGGGTGGGAGAAAGGCACATGGGCATGGGAAGAATGTTTTTGGGAATCTGTTGCCATTAGGGGAGTCCCCTTGGTTTCTGCTATCTGGGTGCGGGATAGCATAGGAGATGAAGGATCCCTAGCCCATTCCTTAGGAAGGGCAGGATGGAGGCATCCTGTGGGCAGGGTTGTAACAGGATCTGTTCATTTTCTGTGACACAGATTTCATTTTATCTGCCTGTTTCCTACCCAGCAGCAGCTCCAGAACCCAGCTGTGTTACCCCAAGCCGTTGAGGTTAGCAATGTTCTGGCAGCTCTCAGCTGCACATCTGACCTGACTGATGACTGACAGCTTCCAGTGACCCTGCCA
Organism: Rhinopomastus cyanomelas; assembly: GCA_013400115.1. Lineage (NCBI taxonomy): Eukaryota > Metazoa > Chordata > Aves > Bucerotiformes > Rhinopomastidae > Rhinopomastus > Rhinopomastus cyanomelas. Next base: position 178,732 of record VXBP01010779.1, on the reverse strand, counting down.
TGTGTGCTGTCTCCTCTGTCCCTTGTGAAACAGCGCAGTTTGAATAGAGAAGCAAACCGAGGAAGTGACAGTGATGACCAAGTCTATCACAAACAGAATGAATTGACAGGCATCCTGTTTCCAGTTGCTTATGCTAATTTATGTTCAATAAACTAAATCTTCAGGGTTGAACTTTTCTTGTTCGGTTCCTGTTGGGTGCTCAAATCACATGCAACACTTTGCAAGTACAGATCTCTACCCTGTGTGTAAGAACAGTGAGGCAAACACTTTCAGCACAGCCGGTGCTTGTAATGTTGCTCAGGTTTCTAGTAGTCAAGGAGCCCCAGGTCCTCATTCCTGGCATTACAGTCAAACCTTTGTTTTTATCTTACTTTAAATTCTGTTCTGGGTCTCAACTCCTAGGTTATTATTTTTGTCCCAGAAAGTCTTAGGAAAATGAAGGTATTCAAAGAGACTCTCAAGTGGATTGTTTTTAGTATCACTGAGCATTTTTACATTAGATCATTTAAGCCTGCTGTTACCTTTAAGAGCTGGGATCACAGCTGGTAATGAAAGGTATTCATGGTAACATCTCTTCTAAACAAATAACTTATGAGGAGCTGACCAACCCTATAACCTCTTGACAAAAACCTGTGAGACTAAGAGAAATAAGCAACGTGAGTGCAATCCAGCATGGTTCCTTCTTGGTTCCACAGGATGTTGGGTGGGCACAGACCCAGCATGGCTCGCTTGCCTCTGACCCCCATCAAAGCCCAGATACGCAGAGAAACCACTCAGATTACTAAGTCCCTCACCATGTGGAAGGCTAAAACTTTTGTTTGGACAGAAAAAAACCTCCTCTGTTAACTGCAGCTGCTACATATTTGAGTTCAGGTTGGCTATTAGCTATCCATGTTGGCTGTGGAGGGTTCTGAGACGCTAGGAGGTCTAGTATGGTGATCCTGGAGAGGAGGTGCTGCTTTGGGACATTGCTCTTTGCAGTTATGCCCAGTAGCAGCATGGCAGTCCTGAGGTTCGGTAAAGGTGAAAGCTTGTTTTGTTAATCTTCCTACTGTGGGCTGAAAAGTGCTTACAGGGAGCCTTCCACTGCCTTGGAAGATAAAGGTGGGTTCCTGTTTCCCTGGAGTGCGTAAGAGCTGGACTTGGAGGCTGATGGGGGTTGTGTGTGTTTTGGAGGGTGGTGAAGTGGAGCCCAGATGATGTGCAAGGGTTGGAGAGCTCTGTTTACCTTAACAGTGGTGCATTCATTATGGGTTCCTCTCTGGTATGGGAATACCTCTCCATCTACGTTATTCAGAGTTGGGTCCCAAGGAGCAGCTGTGTGCTGGGGTGGGACAGGGCATGATGACACGTTGCAGCGTGAGGCTGGAGGAAGGCTTGTCTGCAGGCAGCTGGTCTCAGGGGATCTCTCCCAAAGATCTCCTACAGTAACTAGTCAGTGCTTCCATTGTGTTGGTGACGCCCCTGGGAGCACCAGTTGCTGCACTGGCTCTGATTCTCCTGGGCCGAAGTAATTATTTCTCTGTGAAGTATTGTCTTGCCTTTTCAGATCTGTCACTTCTAGGTTGATTTGTGTCTGAGTCCGGCCCTTCCAACAGCGGCTGCACATTAACAGCTGAAGGCTTAACAGTAATATGCTTAGTGTAATAAGATTTATTATTTTAAATGCCTGATTAGGAGCCCCAGGGACTGCAATCCGCCCTCTCGCAGAGGCTCCAACAAGCACCCTGGCACCACTGGGCAAGGTTACTCCTCCTCTAGCAGCTACCGATGTTGTACACCGTGCTGCCATGTCCAGCCTGCTTTTAGGTGTAAAAAAGCATTTTGTCCTGTTCCTATCACCGTTCACTACTGGTGCTGCTTGCATCAGGGACTCCTCTGACGTGGATTTCTGCCCTTTGAGCTGGATGGCCATCACCAAGTTGCTTCACCCTGCTGGGAAGCAGGCTGTACGTGAGGGCACTTGTAATGTGGGGCTCTGGGACACAGACCTTTGCATCGAGTAGCTATGCTCGCCCAGAGAACAGCGTTACCTGCACATTGCGAAACTAGCTAGCCTGGTGTGTAAAGTTTGCGGCATGGGGTATGTTCCAGACACAGGGAACAGGCTCAGAGAAATGTGTTCTACTTCTAGCAACTAAGCCTTCAAGCTCCTCAGTGAAATACAAATCTCAGCTTGACGCTAAAGTACGTTCCAGTAAACGTTTTCAGCTGTGTACCAGAGAGCAGGATCATAAATTTTGAGGAGGGTTAAATCTGAGTATTAAACTAGTGACTCCCCAGAGGGAAATTTTTTCAGCTTGTCTGATTCTTCAAGGAGATGATATTCCCAAGAACTTATTTTGTCATCAATGATCAGAGGAAATAAGGCTTTATCAATGACTTAGAAGACCTAACTTGGCACTTGTTGAACATATATGGAATTTCACAGAAGTTGTGACATGAGAGATGGAAAAGTTGCCAAGTATCTTGTGAACATAGGCGGCTGCTTCTGGGAGATGGAGGGCTAAGAACTGATAGGAAGGACACTGTTTAATTCCAAATTTAGATTCAGTGTTCCAGCTAACAGACTTCCTAAATTCCTTATGTCTCTTCAGGCCTCTGAAGAGTCTTGTGTTTGGCATGATGTACCTTTGGGCATTGGAAAGCAGCATTGTCCCTGTTTGGCACTAGCAGAATGGTTGAACAGATACAACATCACTTACTCTTTAGTATTGACATCTGTGGCAAAATATATCCATTTCCAATATGTTCTGCCCTGGGCAGTGGAGGAGTACAAAGAGCAGAGCAGCTTTGGGCTATGGTGGGCAAAGAAGCTGGGGAGAGATGGTTGGGGGAGGAGGATGGATACTGCTGGGGAGAGGTTGTCACTATTCCTCTGATGGACAGACTTTCCTGGAGGAGGAGAAGAGGCTCTGCCTCTTCCATTGCTCAGCAGGAGCAGATGTGCTAGTACAACAGGCTGGACTACTGGGTGCTATTGGTGGCCTTGCCATGTTCATGGCTGTTCCCAGAGGGACACGATGTCTGTCAAAGAGCAATAGTGATAAGGAAACAGAAGGTCAAATGCTGCTGTTTTTCCTTCAGTTCTTGACCATGGCGTGTGACACCGTTGCTCAGAAGGAAATGTTCTGGGCCAGCCAGATGACTGATGTTTTGTTCCTAACGTAGCAAGGGAGCAGTCAGAAGTGGCAAGATGCTTCAAATGAGCCATTGCCCGGTGGGTGTTTGTTGACTCTGACTGGGAGGACCTGAGTGGACATGTGAGAAATTGGTAGGAGTGAAATAGGAAAAAGAGAGTGGGAAAGATTAGGATCTGCCTAGTGGGCTTGTGTCTGAGGGGCACGTGTAATGTGCTGTAGACTGTGTTAGCACACACTCTCAAAAGGTTGCAGAATCAGCTGCATCCTGCTGCCTGGCAGAAGGCAGAGCCAAGCAAGGGTTGTGCACTTCAGTTCAGTGGCCTTGTGCGACATCTGCTCCGCTTTGAAATCAAACTATGGATTAGCTCAGTAAGACACATTCTAGATGGCTTATAAAGCACCTGTGTCTTGGCTGAGCAAATTTTAACTGTGTGAACCAGATGAGTGAATAGGAGGTGCTCGGGAAGAATTATGGAAATGCTGATTGTTGGCAGAGCAATGTGAGCAGAGATACTGGGCAAAAAGAGTGCTGTTTGCTTCCACAGTGCCTGTCTCAGTGGGGACAGCTGTGCTTATCCACTGACCCAAGCTTGGAGAAAGGAGCACCTCATATACCTTCTCCTTTTTCACTTCCTTTCCTACCCTGTCTTGGATGGTTTTGTACTGCTCTTGGCATGTTCTGCAAGAGCTGGGTGCACGTCTGGTGACAGAGCCCCTTCTACAGGGCCTTTGCACACGAGCCATGGTTGTAAGGGATACAGAAGAGGAAACCAAACCTTAAAAGTGATGATGAATGCCATGAGCCCAACCTTCACTGTGTTGATGATGTAGGTCCACTGAAGCTCCTGCATGGAGGGATGCCAGCTGACTGGGAGGGTGTAAGCCTTCTTGGTTGAGATGGATCAAGAAACCAGGTGAAGATTCTTGCTGCTTTCTGAATGTGGTACCATACCACCTTGTCCTGCTGAGATGCAGCAACCTGTCCTGCATCCTGAGCAGGTGCTGCTAACCAGGAGACATAAGGATCTGTGTGCTTCAGCCCACAAACCTGCCCTGCCAAGTGGTTGATAATGCCCAGATTCACCCCAGAGAGTATGGAGGATGTCTTTACATGCCAGTGAGTGCGCAAGAGGGACACCAATCCTGGGATGTTGCAGGCAGCATCTGAGCTCAAATGGTCTTCCCCTCAGCAAATTACCTCACACTCTGCAGTCATGTGGTGGCAACTGTTCAGGCTGCCAAACCACAAAGCAACAGAAACTTTAAACAGAAGTTACTGAACAACACCCAAGGGGAGACCTGCAAAAGGCTCAAAGTAGTCTGCTTGGGACCACTTCTCCAAGGTAAAGTGAGACACTCCAACAAGGCCCTGAACTCCTGGCGTAGCTGATGGTATCCTAGGGTGGGTGAAACCTGCTAGGGAGCACAAGGTGAGACTGCTCTATGCTGAAGTGTAAGGCAAAAATAATCACCTTTCTTTTAGCTTTCATTATTTTTAGGCAGGAGAGTGACACGAAAGTCCACATCTCTTAACATTTGTGGGTGTGTCTAAAGGTCATACAGATGTGGTGCTTAGCAATATGGTTTAGTGGTGAACTTGGTAGAGCAGGGTTAATGGTTGGGTTAATCAAGAGTCTTTTCCAGCCTGAATGATTCTGTGATTCTAAGGGTTTGGCTTGTTCCAGTGCTGTAGAAGAGCTATCTGTAAGTTGGCTCAATTTGCTGTGCCAAAGCTTTTGGAGTTATTACAGCACACGCGCCAGGTCTTGCACTGGTTCTTTCTTGATAGATTTTGAGTTGTGTTGCCAAATATAATCAAGGTAGGCAGTTTTTGTAGCTGTCCTGGTTGTTCACAGGCCTTGCAAGGAGTCTTGTTCTAAGTGAGGATATGTGATGTTGCTTTTCGCATCAGATACCGGTGGGGAGAGATGCAATTAGCTGCTGGCAAGCCAGAGCAGTTCAAAGTGACTGCTTCATTCCTAACTTGTTGCCTTGGTTGAATAGTGTTTCCTGTTGAAAAGCACCTGCATTCTACACTTGGTAACTGTTCACTTAAATTTCTCCCCCCTGAGAGGAGAGGCATCTCCTGCTGCTTGTTCACACAAAACAACCTTAGTGGCAACATGGAAGATGCTGTGACACCGACACTGGGGCCCCTGTGGTGACTGTGGGTTGACCTGTTGCCACGGGTGGATAAAAACGCAGGCTTTAGCCCTGGGCGCAAAGGGGAGGGGATGGTGTGTAACGGGCCCCATCCTTGTCTTGTTGGGTGGCTGTAAAATGTGCTGCCAGCCTCTGAAGACTCAGCAGCGCAGAGGGGCAGGTGCTTGGCTGGGTGATGACAGGGCCAAGAGGTCCCTGTGTGATCCCTGCTTATGCTTTGACGCCACCCGCTACCCTAGCGCGTACTGGGGTTGCCGCCTGTCGGCTCCCGTTGTTCAAACGGTGCCTCCTCAGGCACGGGGGGCGCCCGGGGAGGAACCGCGCCGCGAGCTTTCAAGCTCCTGTTTCTGTCCTGGCTTCCCCGTGGCTGCCGCGGTGGGCTCCAGCCCGCTCGGCTCCACTAGAGGGCGCTGTGATGGGCCGTGGGGCGGGAGAGCCGGGCGGGTCCCTGTGGGCCACGGTGTGGCGGGGGGTTGAGCAAAGGGCTCGGCTCAGCCTGGCGAGGGACCCCGCGCCTGGGGTGACAGCACCTCCCGTGTCGCCGCTAACCCACAGAGAGCGGGGGCGGGCTGGTCGGAGCAGAGACACAAAGAACCTGACCGGCGAAGAACGCCCCCGAGAAGGGGGGAAAGCCCAAAGTGGCACCGAGCGCTTTTGAAAGGGCAAATAAAAGGTGTGGGTGGGCGACAGGTGACACACGGAGGTCTGTGATCCTTCTGTGAAGGGAAGAGCCTGCTCTGGACACATCTTTCTTCTCCCTGGGGATGTTTGCCCTGTACTTTGAGCACCGTCCGGTGCAGCGGGAGGCGACAGCAGCTGCCCGCTCTCCTGCCTTCCCGCGGTGGATGCAGGGTGCGGGGGGCGCCCTTGTTACCGGGTCTGGGCCCTGCGCGTTACTCGGTGCGTGGCACGAAGGAGCAGGTCGGCTGCCTTGTCGGGTCTGAGCGGGTAAGGTTCGTTATCATCCCGCCACTATGGCAGTGTGGTGTCTGCTGGGCCTGGAAAGCTATGAAGACTGACTCGGTGGGTTTGGACTTGCTGCTTCTCGCTTGTGAAGGGCCTGGGAGTCACCCCGTGGCCTGTGTTTTGTTACCTGCGATCAGGCAAAAGAGAACCTACAGGGAGGAGGGGGACGTGCGGATACGAGTGGGGTGGAGGACTGGGGTTGTGCACAGCTGGCTGGGCGGAGCGGTGATGGGGTGCCTCACTGAAGAAGGCCTTTGCCATAGGTGAGAGCAGACTTGGCGAGTGGCTGTGGCAGCTGTGTGGTGTGGCTGTAAAGTGCATGTAACTTCAAATAGGGCTTGGTGGCTGCAAGCTGATCCCCAATGTGGGTGCAGCCTCTGCCACAGATGATCTCTCTTGTGCCCCTTCCTCTGCAGAAGGTCTTCATCCAGCACCAAGGGCTGTCCCAAATGCTTGATGTCCCAACTGCTGTGGTGGCTGAGCAACACATCCTTTGAATATAGCTGGCTGGGTGGAGAGGAAGTCTTACCTGAGGAAGTCTTTGTTCCAAGTGTGGTTTCAGGTTTTAAAGTCACCTTCCCATCCACATTTCAGGGGCCTACTATGTCAGTGGACATTAATGCTCCAACAGTGGCTCCTGGCTTTGGCATTCTTGTTGTTCCACTAGACCGCCTGCCATGGGCTGTTTGTGCTAGTCTGACTGCTGTCCCTGGAGGATCCTGTGGTGTAGGATAAGACACACGTAGGTGGCCGTGGCTCTGCTCCAGGCCAGCTCCTAGTGTAGCCATGGGCAGGGCGAAGGGCTTCCTATGGGGAAGGTGACACACCACAACAGCTGCTCACCCTGCTAAGACCTGCACCTGCTTAAATTTGTGTGGAACGTGCTGCAGGGCAACACATCAATAAAATAATGTGAATGGCTGACTTTGACATTCTCTCACAGAGAAACCCAGCCTTGGGTGATGATAAAATGCAGCTCTGCTGAGAAGTTATCTAATAAAGTTTGACTAGTTACTCCAGGATTTCTTCAGCTTTGGCTAGATGGTCTTCAGTGCATTAACACTGTAGAAGGTCTCCTCTCCTCCTGCCCAACACCTGGAGCACAGGTATGTGGGATTCAGTGACTCCTTCCAGAAGGCTGGCAAGAAAGCAAAATGAATTCAGGTTCACTACATGATATAATTTTCTTGGGTGGTTTATTTTTCTCCATCCACTCCTAATTTGTCTCTGCAGAAATTTCCACTTTGACCCAACCTGTGAGTTTCTGACAGACAGGCTTGTTTAAGACCTACTGCTGGAAGAAGTAATGAAATTTCCACTGAAAATGCAACCTCTTAAACTAAGGCAAAAGTACTGTATTTCAACTCTGTCTTATTTTGTAATCTCAGATTCAGCATTGTGGGTATGTAACATTTTACGGAAAACACAGTGCTAGAACCCCACTCTTGTTTTTGTGGTTGGAAGCTCATAAAGGCAAAAAAAGCCTCTGAAAATTCATTTCCTTCCCTTCACAAACCAATCCTTATGATAGGTGTCTGTTAGTGACAGAAATAAGTTAGTTTTTGCTTTCCGATAGTGTTTAATGTTGGAGGTGCTGGGCAGGACAGGGCAGTTCTCAACCTGAAATCCATAGGGAATGGGTAAGTGAAGGAATAAGGACAGCAGAAGGTGCTATGAGCGTCTTCTGTGCCCATGGCTCTGGGTAGAGCACTGGGTGCTCTAAAAGAAGAGAGAGCCATTTCGGTGGGTGATGGTTCAGTGTGTTGTATAGCACAGGCAAATGGTGTGTGTTCAGACACCAAAGATGGGTCAGGAGAAAACTAGCTTCCCATCTAGGGCCCTGGACCATGCTAGATTTGCACCAGCCATGTGGAGAGCTGAGGGAGATGTAGTGAATCCGATCCATCAGAAGAAGCCTAATCCTCTCCTCAAATGCTTTTCTACCTCCAGCCTTGACTCCTTGCTTTCCTGTTTCCTCTTCAATAGGTCTGTTGGTGTAACTTGAGGAGCATTTGTCAGTCTGCCCTCCTTGGCCACCTTTTGGGACAGAACTGTCTCCATGACACTCAAGGCCGTGTCAGCAGCCCAGGATGACTCCCATGATCATGAGGTACAATGGCTTGTCAGAACATGGAGTCTTTGGGACACTCCAGTTACAAAGATATCCAGCCCTTTTACAGAGCAGGCTGAGAAGCAAGGACAAAGCCAGCAGGCTGAGTAGTTCTTCCTCTAAGCTGTTGTGAGGTCTTCATCCTCTGCCCAGGCTCAGAGTTGGGACAAGTTCTTCCTCAGTGTTCCCCATGTGAACCAGGATGCAGCTGCTGGGGTTCACGAGTTTGATTTAAAAGTTCTGCCTTCCTGCTCAGTGCCTGCCACTGGCACAGGAAGCCTGTGTTGGTTATAAGGTGTCAGTGGTGACTAATGCCACGCATCTGTCATGTTCCTCTTCTCCAAATGGTGTCAGGATTCAGGCAGCCCTTGTCAGAGCATAGGAGGGAGCAAGTACTCTAAAAGCTTTGGGAAACATGCATTAATTTTTATTTGTTTTAAGGGCACTGCAAAGAAAACACTTTTACAAGTTTACCTCCATGCAGGGCTGTTGCAATAGCCAGGGCTCCTGACCTTCTTTCACCAGAACCAGAACGTGCCCCCTCTCCATGGTTCTTGCACTGCTGATCTAAGCTTTGGAGCTTCCAGTCCTGAGATGCTCCTGGGTGATACCTGCACCAGGTCAGCCATGACCCTCAAAGCCATAAATGTGCTACCAGCCCTTCACACAGAGCTGGCCATAGGGATGAGAGAGGAACCTTCTCTCCAAAATCCTCCACTGCCTGCATCTCCCTGAGAGTACTTTCCATGTCAGAGTGGAGGGAATTTAGGCTGGTTCAGGGAAAGGGTGTGCAAAGCCTGGAAATACACCCCAGTTGAAGTAGGCACAACTTCTTAAGCAGCAACAAAGCAAAAAACTAGTGAAGAATCCTTAGAGAATTCCCACTCAAGTTGTTGTCACAGAGTAGCATCCTGTACTGTGCTTTATTTAGTAACTTGTAGACATCCTTGACAGCCTTCTCGTGTCATTCCTCCATCCTCCCCCTCAATATTTCTACAGATTGTCCTGGGAAGAGTGGCCAAGGAAACTGCTGATGCTCAGTGGAAAACTTAGAAAGAACTTTTTTTTTTTTTTTTGAATGAAGATTTTTGGGGGATTTTTGGTTAATAGTTGCAGAGATAAGCCTTTTGTTTTGTGAAAGAAATTTGTTAGCTGTCTCGGATGACTCTCTGTGATTAAGAGAAAAGCACTGCTGGTCCTGTGCCTATTGTTTCCTCTTGTGCCAGTACCTCATCTCCAGAATATGTGCTGTTAATCCTGTCTGAAGCCAGTCACTGCCTTACAATTCTCCCTTTCTGGCTGGCTGGGGCTCTTGCTACTGTTTATTAACAAGCACAATTAAAAATGTGCTGTTGCTTTTTGCTTCGTGTCATGATGCAAATTTGTCTGGCTTCAACACCAGGAGCTGCATGGGAGGAGAACCATGAGCTTGGTTTGCTGGTGCAGCAAATCCCTGCTACTGCGTTGCTGCAAGAGTAACTCCTTACCAGCAGAGCCTTGGTGCAGCGTGAGCTGCTGCTGCCGCCATGTTCAAATGGGCTTAAAACATTCAGACAAGGAAACTGGCCTGATGCAAGATCACGCAGTGTCTGTCAGGGCTCTCCAGCTGCATGGTTCAATGAAAATTGCCCATCTTCCCACAACCGGCACAGACCTTGCACGTGACACGCAGCTAGCTGCAGCACTTGGGGAGTAATTCAGGTGGGCAGGAACACACAATGCAGGGGACTGCCAGTGTGCTGAGGTGACCCAGCTCAGCCAAAGCTCTGCTCAGCACAGACCAGCGGTTCTCACCTGGGAAATGCTGGGGTGATCCTCAGCTTCTGTGAACTTTCGAGGCAGTTGAAGGGGTGCAGCTCAGGCCTGGAGGGTTTGTCTCTGCTGCACACGTAAGCGCAATGTTGTGGAAGAGATGGACTGTGTTTGCTCAGCAGTTCCAGGGAAGGCTGTGTCCTGAGGAACTGAGTGGGAGGTGAAGGGAAATGCAGAGAGCAATTTAAATGAGTCCTCTAGTATTTGCTCACTTGCCTGAACCGTGAGGCTAACGGGGAGGCTTTTTGAACATGTACAGCACAGCTGCTGCACTGTGGCATTTGTTAGCACAGCTTTTAATCAAAGGGGGAGACAAAGAAATCAACTTATACTGTTTTAAAAATTTAAAATAAAATCCTTCAGACAGGTGATTCAAAAAATGCAAAGAGCGTCATACCTGTCAAAATATTTTTTGAGACAGTTTCATGCACAGACTGCCTCATTCTCACTGGTTTTGTGACAAAAAGCACCTGCCTTCTCACGGGGATTGGCTCTGGTAGTGTGTCCCAGTGATTGCAGTTAGCAGGGGGAGGAGTGAGAAGGTTCATGTGGGGTCAAACACATCCCAAGTGAGTGTTCTTCGGAGTGGGGAGAGCTGCAGTGTGGCTTATTGTCCTGGGAAAGGCCCTGCAGGGCTGGGGAGTGACAGTAATGTCCCCATCCCAGCGATGCCAGCGCCCACATATGTTCAGAAAAGCTCTTCTTTGGTCCTTGGGCTCACAGGCTCCATGTGGGCTCCTTATGGTTTGAGAAGGGCTGTGATGAGTGCAGGCAGATACTCTAAAGTGTCTGTGCAGCCTGGTGCTCTCAGCAGGGAGTCTCTGAAGGCGCAGGTCTGCTAGGGCTGTTCTCAGCAAATTGCCATGAGTGTTGCTTTGGTGGAGCTGACGGTGCCTGTTAGTTATGTCCTGTGAGATATGCCACACCCTACAGCCTTTATGGGCAGCCTGGGAAGAGGCAGAGTCTAGGTGCCATGAGCAGTACTGGCCAGCTCTCCTCTAACACCTGCGTTCACCTCCCACATTCTGAGGCGGATCACACATGTGAGCAACTTTACTGGAGAGCTGCTACTGGCAGGTAAGTGGTATTTCAGTGTTTTCAAAGTTTTAAAACAATCTTGCTTGTTCTAAATGATTTTTAAAAAGAGCTAATTGTCCAGGTGATTGCTCTTGTGCTAGAGGGGCTCATCTTTCCGTGTTTGGCATAGTCAAGGTCTAGTCCAATAGTAGGGCTTTTGTTGCTCTGATGGTAGAGTCATCCATGATCAGGAAAAACTATGACAGTAATGCTGAAACAAAGTGTACTGAGCTGAACTGGTTTTCCTTGCAAGCATTTTGTTTTCTGGTGGTTGCAGAAATCTTTGCCTGGAGATTCTGTGCTGGAACAAACAGCCCCGGGACAAGAAGCTCAAAGGCATTTTTTGGGAGGAGAAACTGTCTCCCAGTCCAGCTTTAGCAAATGCACACAAAGAGTGTAGAAGTACAGAGCAAACCCTTTCTGTTCGCTACCTCTGTCTCCTCTCCTAACAATGGTTTGGATTCCTCAGGAGCTGCAAGCTCTCCTCTCCTCTTTTCTTGACTAGAGCCATCCCGGATACTGGGGTTTTGGCATCTGAATCACACAAACTGTTGACAGCCTGAGCTATTTGGAGACTTAGGAACTTGCTGCCAGGATGCAGAGCAAGGCTCTGCTTACAAGTTTTGCTGCTGTAATGCAAGTTCTTGAGGGCAAGTGGCATGAACAGCAGCTCTTCCATGAAATGTGCCTGTGTGGCTCTGTTGTCTCAGCAGCCCATGCCAGCACCAGCATTTGGGGTGCAGTGCAGCTGTACATGTCTGATTCTGCTGAGGACCAGTCCACACGTTGAGCTGGGGATGCTAGAAGAAGAATGCAGCTGGTGTGGCTGCACTTGCAAAGCCAGTGTTGGCAGGCTGACCTGCTGGTAATGATTTGACCTCTTTCTCATAATTGGTGGGTCCCAGTTGGGATGATCATAATTATGGTGGCTCCTCAGTGATGCCGGGCTGCACAGGGTGGCAGATGTGTGTGTAGCATGAGGCTGGGGCAGTGTTCTGAGCAAGGCTGTTTTCATGTGGGCTGTCAGAGCCCACATAGATCTCTCAAAGTGCTGGGTAGCCTTTTTATCCTGGTGGTGGGGGTTGTTACAAGGGAACCCCAGATGGGAAAATGCCGAGANGGAAAGAAGCAGAAAAGATGTTTTCTGAGGGTCTAATTATGTGAGTAAACAAAGATTAAATGGTGAAGAGAGGCTGGAAAAGAAGAGCTATGTGTATGGACAGAGCAGCTGATGGAGGGAAACCAGATGGAAAGGGAAGAAGCCAAAGCAGATGAAGAGCAGGGATAGTGAAACTGAAGCTGAGCAGGGCAAGAGAATTAGATATTTGAGGCACTTTTTCAGCAGAAGAAAGTTAGGGTTAAGGGAAGTGGAAATCTGTGGAAAGGAAAGAGGAGAGAAGAACTGAGGGAAGGAGGGCTAATGCTGTAATATTTTCTCCTCTCTTGGGAGACAAGAAGTTGGTTTCAGGGTAACATTGTGCTTGGTTAGTCTGAGAGGAAAACCTGGAGAGCCAAAGCAAGAAAACGGACTAATGTCCATAAGGGATGGAAAAAGAGCAAATAGACAGAAGCAAACCGTAAAGGCATGTATTGCAGAGAGCCTGTAACTGAATTTCCTTTTCCCTGCTAAGCAGGGTGAAAAAAGGCTTCAGTTCCCCTTTGCTCTGTGGAGCAACAGATCTGTTTCTCTCCTAGTTACACTGCTGTTCTGTTCCATCCATGCTTCACACGTGTGAGCAGGGCTTGTCCATGGAGCTGGTTTTCACTGCCAGGCCTGCCCAGGGTCTTGCTCCGCAGTGCTGGCTCAGGGAACAGGCTGTGCTGGGGTCTGCAGCCCTGAACCAGGCACAGGGTGCTTGCTGAAGGGTATGCTGCTGGTACTTTTCTTCATGAGCTGCACCTAGGGAAGCCAGACCTCCACAGCAGCCTCCCTGGCAGCTGTGTGCCAGGTCACAGCTCGTTTTAATTACTGAGCAATAAACTTTTTCCACATTCCCTCTGGAGCCACTGCTGCTGAGCTGTGCTGTGTGGAGTGCTCAGGATGCTGAGCCCCTGGGTATTTCTGCCATGCCCAGACCACAGTGCTGGGAAAGAAGCTCAAACCACTCCACCCTTTGGGTATGGCTGTGGTGGGACTATCTCTGCCATTGGGCAGAGTGAAGACCAGGGTGCACATAGGTCTCTGTTTTTTGGTTTTTTTCCTGCGATATCTGCCCTCTATAATTGGGGTTACATGGGTGCAATCATGTGTAAAGATCTCAGTTGCTCTTCTCCCCAGCTTGTACAGCAATGCCTGTGTGCTGGCTATAGGTAGAGGAAACTCATATCTGATTCAAGGAAAAGTTGTTGTGGCCCGGACAGTATAAGCTCTGCCCATGTTTCATGGCTGGGCACATGCACACCAGCACTGCTGGCCTGGAAGCTGGACTGTAAGAATTTTGTGGGTTTTTTCCTTTGCAGCTTCATTTTATGTGTATGAATTTTTGATAGACTTTGTGAAAATGTCTAACAGCTTCCAGATTTAATGAAACACACCCACTTCTCCACTTTTCCCCTACTGTAACAGGGTCTTTGGTAAAACAGAATGAGTCCTGTTCGTGTGGTCTATCAAGGGTGCTCTTTGGAAGGCTCCTTCTGTGCCATATAAACCATTTTGCATTTCAATGCACTTTTGGACAGGTTTGGGTTCAGTGTGAGGACTGCACTCAACAAAGAGGAAAAGAAATCTGTTAAGCAGAAGTCACTATCACAATAACAAGCTCAAATTCTGCTCCTCATCAATACCCAAGCACTCCTGCTGGTTTAGGTGCAATCAGAAGTAATGTGCCATTCCTGTAGGAATGTGTAAATCAGCTGTAATGGCAGTGTAAATCAGGACTCCATAAAGTTTGCCACTATCGCCTGTCCACGCTTGCCCCTCAGTGGGCATTGCTGAAACAGGGGAAGGCCTGCTATGAACTGTGAAGTCGGGATATGAGTACAGTCTGGTGTCATCCTACAGAGCCCAGTGCCCTGGGCAGGCCTCTGGCAGCCAAGAGGGAACTGCTCCCAGGCGATGTTTGTCCCTGACAAGACAGCAGGAGCAGGGGGTGCCTGTGCCTTTGCAGTTTAACTTCCGGCAAAGGGATCTGTTCTGCTGCCCTTGTTGCTTGCCCTTGATGCAAAAAGTACACTGCTGAGGGCACAAAAGCTTGCCTTTGATGGGGGAAGGAAAAATCCAAAACTGGAAAAAGTGGAAATCAGGGTGATTCTGAGTGAGTGAAATTAATTCTGTCTGAGGACAGAAGAGATGGTGATGGCTGCTGTTGTTATGAGCAAGTCCTTCTTACCTGGGCACCTCTGCCATAGCTGTGCCTCAGGCAAAATGCATCTGATTTGGCAACAGATAAAGGCTAAGTGAAACTCTTATTGTTTATGTTTCTCAGCTTTACAGCTCATAACAGGAGTGGCTGGGTTTCTTCCACAAAAAATACAAAAATTCAATGGCCTTGAAATGGCTGAGAGCTAAAGAACATTAAAGCTGAACACTCCTGCTTTTCTAAAAATTTCAAATAATACTTTGTATCAAATTTTTCTGGTTTCATTCAATTTTAATTAACTGAATTAATGAATGGTTCAGTAGCAAACCGTGTATTTAATTTCTTGTCAGACTGAAGTGCTAGTAGCAATAATAATCATATGAGTAGCCGTTTTCATAATATAGAGAAGGGGGCATGCTGAGGCTGGAGATTGGTTTGGAAGGGGAGTCTCAGTGGGCATCCTGGTGACAGAAGTGACAACAGAAGTGCATTTGGTGGTCCGTCCCTTCTGTTGACAGGGTAAGAACATACAGTCAAAGACACAGTCGCTGACCTTATAGATAGAGTGATCCTTCTGGGGCGGAGTAGGGAAATGACAGTCCCTCCTTTTCTGCCTCTAACAGCAGTTCAAGACTCCAGATCACACTGATCCACACCCTTCTCACTTGCCAATTACAGAAGGACCAAGGCGTTTTGCTTGGTGAAAGAAACCGACAAACCCCAAACTGCAGGAAAAATACTCGACTTCCCCTCACAGTCCAGTCAGGTATTTTTTTATAGGGTAACATTCTGAGGAAAGCAAACCTCATCAGAGAGAGCAAGCACCCAGAGGGCTGTATGTGGTACAGGATCAACTGAAACCATAGCGGTTGGGTGGTTTAATTGTTTTAGCGGACAGCAGGCAGATGCAGAGCGTTATAAGGATGTGTGAATGTACATATAGTCCTGGATCAAACCTGTGGTCAGTGTGATGAGCCAGTGGGTCCCCGGTGCCCATGGGCGCAAGCATTGGAGCAGTGGCCAGCAGCAGTCTCGCCCTCAGGTCTACACACTGGCTGCAATTTAAATGTGTCTCCTGTGATCTTGTGCATAAGTTCACGGGCAGTGCTCCCTGTGAGACATCAGTTGGGGACCACAAAGCAAACTGAATCAATAGTCTCGCTGCTGTGATGTCCTTTTGATTAGTGTGATACTTCAGTTGCTGGATCCCCGTGTTGCATCAGCTGCCCTTGGCTGGAGATAGCAGACTGAGTCAGGCTTGGCCTGTCTTTGGAGGCACAAGGTTTTCTGCAGCACTGGCAACTTCTTGTTGTGTCAGACACAGGCAATAGGCTTGTTGGTTCTCATCTGCCAAAGGAGAAGCAGCTACAGATATCTGCACTATGCAAATCTGTGCGGCCAAGTGAAGAGCTCAGCCACTCGCAGCATGCCAGGGTCCCCTCCCAGGTGCTCAAAGACCTCTCGGGTTGTCTGGTTAATAGCCATTGCAACAAAACCACACTTGTTTCACTCTTCTCCTCCATCTTTAGGATGAAAAGGATTTGTAAAGACCAAATCACGCTTCCAGTGCTTTTTCTGCGCGTTGTGGTTTTGAACTGCAAAGTTATGCTCAAGTTGTTCTCTGGCTTTTCCTGGAAGCATGATGCTTATGGAAAACTTGGTTGTAACATGTGTATTTAGGAGACAAGGCCTGAAATAAAAACCTATGTAGCATTGCAAAAGATACGAAGAAGCGACAGGAATTACCCACCCGAGCTCACCACCGTGCTGCACGACCTTCAGCAATGCCTTTGGCTTGCTGGGCAGGATCCCTCTCAAACAGAGAACACAGGCTGCATGGTGAGGCACAGCTACTGAACTGCCAAAAAAAGTGTCACCATTTAGGTCAGAAGCATCTTAAAATGAGGAAAACCTCACCTGGATTGAAAGGGGTATTTACATTTTGGTTTGGCCCCAAGGCCAATTCAGATACCAAGGCAGAAGCATGCCTGGGCTGCCCACCTCTGGGCAACTGTGACACCCCAGCAGGGTGAGATGTCAGGAGCCACCAGCTCTACTGCTACTGTCATAACGTGCTGGCATGTGCTGGGAATTGTGCCTGTTAAAAATGTTTTAGGTAATTGAGGAGAAACGCTGTATTTTATCTGCTGTATTCTATCTTTTGCTGATCTTAACTCAATTTGAAGAAAAGGCTCTGCTCTCATTGCTTGGAGAGATTGTTGTCCAGAAAGGTTAACAATAGAGGATGTTTATATGGAGTGGAGTTTCCCAAGGAAGGAGCTGGGTGAAGGTGATGTCTCCTCCAATTGTTAACCATAATTCCTGTTTTTAAAATATCCATCTTATCTTTTTAGAGGGAATACAGGGGCAAGCTGTGTTGCGGTGTTGCTATCATGCTGGTGTAAAGTGGATAAATTGATGCCTCCAGTCCTTCTTAAGATGGTCCTCAGAAACCAATCGTCTGCCATGGGTTGGCAGATCTTTGGAAAATGTCCACCCACTAGAGGAACCTTCAATTAAACAGTAGGAGGGGAGTGATGCCAGAGATTTGTTCCACTAGTCCTACTAGTGTGATATGTGCTCCATGACACCTGTAAAGCAGTTCATGTGGTTATCGCATGGGGTCCTGGGCCCTATTCATACCCACACAGTGGTTGCACCCAGCACTGTAGCAGCACCCAAACTTCCTCTGTTTGCCTCCGGTGGAGTCATGCCAACCCATTAGCCAGGAAATTGGATGGGCAAAGACATGCTGGCCGTCTTGCTGGAGGTAGGATTGGAGTAGTGCTGTTTTACTTCCAGATGCCCAGCCACGTGTAGGCATCAGCACAATCTCCTTCCCCAGTCTTGAAAACTAGAGAGAAATTGCTTCATAACTCTTCTGCAGAAGGCACTGTGGAGAGGTGAGGACTTGGGCAATTTTGAGGCACAATTCCCTATGTAAAGACACCAGCAATGTGTTGAAAGATAGGTGAGAAACAGTGGACTCAAGGGTCTGTCCTTTGCCCAAGGTACTGGGCTGAGGTTGGAAATATTGATGGTCTGGAGGGTTGTTTGTACCAGTGAGAGCTGCATTGTAAAGATGCTGGCAAACGGATACCTAACACACAGAACTAAAGTGAGTACTGATCTGTGCTGTGCTGTCCTTCGGTGGGCGGGTGTGGTGTGTCAGTCAGCTCTCAGTTTGTCTCTAGTGACGCAACGATTTTCATTTGCTTCTTAAAAGCCATGGGGTTTGCTGCGTTAGTGGCAATGGCATTGGAGATGTCTGTACCGGAGACACTGCACACACACAAAGTAAAGGTTTGGTTTGTCACAATTTGACTTGTGCTTCTGGGGGAAAAAAAAGCTCCTGATGGTGATTTGTATCTAAAGTTTCTGCTAGGTAGCTGCATCATGCTGTGTCCTGCCCTGACCCTACATCATTTTCAGCTGTCACCAGCTGTCCCTTGTTCTTACCTTGAGAACTATGTGAAACAAACAAGAACAACTACAGAGTGAAAGTGTGAGTAGCCAGTGCTGCAGACTTCTCTTGGGCTTTCTCCAGGAACAGAGGTTAGGAGTCAGTTGCTCTGGAGATACGACCTGGAAAAGAGAAGAGGACATCTTGCACCATACACTAGCAAACAGCCTCCACCTATGTGACTGAGGAGCACCAGGCTTGTGGTGCTCACTAGAGCAGTCTGTGGGATCAAGGCACAGAAAGACAAACCATAGAATCATAGAATCATTACGGACTGGAAGGGACCTCGAAAGATCATCTAGTCCAATCCGCCTGCATCAGCAGGATCACCTAAACCAAGTCACACAGGAACCCGTCCAGTCGGGTCTTGAACATCTCCAGTGAGGGAGACTCTACAAACCCCCTGGGCAGCCTGTTCCAGTGCTCCGTCACCCTCACCGTGAAGAAGTTCCTTCTCACGGACCTTCAAACCCTGAAGGTCCATTTGTGATTTCCAAAAATGATGGCCTGGACTTCTGGGCAAGCAGCACATCTGCTGCTCTGATCTCTGGGTACCCTGCTTGCCTCTTTCCAGGGCACGGGGAAGCTTGTAGTGCAGGTCCTAACGGTTATTTCTGCTCAGCCTGGACCTCTGACAAGATACTCATGTCGGAGTCTGGCTCACTGCAAAAAGCATTACCCAGACTTCATTTGCTTGGCTTTGTTTTCCCCTTATTTTGGTTCATACCAGGTGGAAGAAATATTTGAATCCCTCTAAATTAGCGCAAGAGAAATTCTTAGCAACCCCTACTTTATTTGCTGGTCTCCTGTTCTTGTTAGAAGAAGCTAACGAGAGAGTTCTGGCGTCCGCAGCTAACAGACATGGCAGTGTCTTGGGGTGTTCTTCGTCACCCTTGCACGCCCAGATTGAAGCAAGAGCTGCTCTTTCGCTCCTGTCTGTTGCTGCTGACCTGTGCCCACTGCTTGTGCTGCCTCTGCCTTTCCCTGTGACAGAGACACCAGCTTCTGTTCCTCTATAAAATGTTACGTTTGTATTTTAATGAATGTCAGAAGTAACACTAGGTTCACCTTTGGGTGTTTATGGGGTTTTTTTTTGGCACAGTGGTCACTTGACCTCTGTCCCTATTCTGCAACAGAGAGGAAGTTGATGGAATGTTAATAATATCGTTTAGATTACGTATGCCCATCTACAGCAGATGTTTGCAATGAATTTATAGACCCCTATAAAGGGGCTTACAGGCATTATATTTAATTAATGCGGCAGAAATTATATCATTGTAATAACTGCTTGGTCTTCGGAGGTAAAACTCGGTGTCAAGGATTCCCAGATGAATCATCTCTGATAAGAGCCAGAAATGACACAGGACATATATTGCATGGTGAATTTGTTTGGATTGGTACCTTTAGGGTATTCAGCCTTGCCAACTCTCTGTGGTGCTGACACAGTTTATTACACATTTTCATTTATTAAGATATTATTTGACTGCAGTTTGTTGTTTTATTGTACAGCAGGTGATAATTTTACACTAAATTGACTGTAACATCTCTGTTAGGAACAGGCCGAAGAGGCTTCTTGCTATGATGCTAAATACTAAGTAATGGCTTTTATTCACCAAGGGAGTAATTTACTCGCATGTGCAGGGCTTGAATAGGATTCTCCACCAACCTGTTATTTATTTGTGTGTGTATGCAGTTCAGGTCAGGGTTAATGGGTCTTGTGCCAATGCAGGTTGCCTCTTAAGACCAGATATCTGTGCTAGAATCACATGGCTCACTACTCACTATTTTCAGGCTTGAGTAAAAAATGGTTTGAAGCTACCAAATCTGCAGACAGATTTGTAGGCAGACAAATAGCTACTGAGGACTGAAGGTGGATGATGCTCATCATGTCAGCCCAGTAGCTTTGCTTTTAGCACCAGGAGAGGTTACAGCTGGGCAGGCAAAGCATGGAAAGCTCCTAGGACTGTTTGACTCTTCAGGAGAATAAAAAGGTGCTGTTTTCATTCTTGGCTTAAATATTTGTTATTTTAAGCAAAGGTATAATTCTAACAGAAAATAATTTTCAAACGTTTTATAAAAACAAGGGAGAAAAAATGAACAACAACAACTATCTCTCTTTTCCCACAGAGATTAATAACTTTTGAAGAAAAAAATATTTATTCACACTCCCTTTTTTCCATTTAAAATAGATTACAAATGAAAATAATTTGCCTACCCCTTAATGAAGTTCATTATGCCAGACTAGTTACATAGTCTGTCTCACACAGATACTGTTGAGTTACATTTTGTGTTGGGAGATGGGAATTCCACACCAAATTGAGTTGGAGACTGAAGCAGGAACAATTATGGCTGCAAATTATTAAAGCTTTGCTATATTAAAAATTCACAGCATGCTTATGGTAGTAACTTATTATTAAGAAGAACCTTACCACAAAGCTAAAAATAGAAGGAAAAAACCCAGAACCATATTGCTTTGGTCACAATTTCATCTTTAAAGAAAGTAATCATTGGATTAGATTGTAAAGAAAATAATCATTGGCAGAACGATTCCCTTCCCAACTGCGCCATGGATTAGCTTTGGTTAATGCTAACATTTCCTTTACATGGAACACATCAAGGGAAAATTACCAATTAGAATCTAGGGCAGAGTAAGTAATTCCTAGTAAATAATTTACTCAAGGGAAACCCCTCACACACACTCGCTTTCTCTCTCACGACATTTCTGCAAGCAAACCCTGACTTTCAGCACATGGCGTCAGTGAGCGATAACTTAACCATGTGGTTGGCGGGAGTTACACACATTTGTTCTGACTGGACGAGCGGCTCAAGTGTTATATTTCTGGCTGCTGAAGAGATGAGCAGGTCTCCTAAATTAGGTGTTCTGTGGGGGGGGGGTTATGATTAGTTTTTCCAGATTGTCTTCTGGGGAGTATTTTCTAGGATTCCTTTTAAAGTTTGCTGCTCGAAGATCCTTCTGCGGCTGGCTTGTTCGCTGGTGTGCTAAAGGAAAGCTGCTACTACAGCAGCACATATCCACACTCTAAGAATATGGAAAAGAATTCCTAACTACTTTTTTTTTTTAATTCCCTGGATCTGGAAGCATTGAATGGTCTTGACTGTTGTGCTGAGTTGAGGGTGTTTGTTATTTGTTTCAGATAAGAGAATGTGGGGCTATGTAAATGGCTGTTGGCTGTTGCCTTGTGGGAATGGCATTTGATTTCCTTCCCCCTGCCCAATTTTTTGGAGTCCTCATTTTCTGCTAAGGAAACACACAACCCATTTCCAGTTCATTCTTAATATGGGTTTGAGTTTTTTCCAAGGCTAATACCAGCTTATGAAACAAAGCTCTCCTGGGCCCCAGGCCTTGAAATCTGAGTGCTGGTGGAGGTTCTGCCTGTGCATCCCAGCTCAGGTGTGAACGTTGTGGATAAAGCCCTGCACACTTGAGAGCAGAGGAGGTGCATGGTACCTTGCAGGCACGACGGGCACACCTTCTTAGAAGGAGCACCGGAAAAGAATACTCTGCTGGACAGCTTACAAAAGCTGCTGCTCCTAAAGACAACATCAAAAAAGATGAGCAAATTTGGGAAGAAACTGAGATTCAAATAAATCCTTCATGCAGATTCAACAAACACTTTGTGCATGACTGAGAACAGAAATGCATTCAGTCCTTTAAAGGAAGTTTCAGTTGGTGTATTTTCAGAGGGTTGCTGACTTTGCCTGGACTGGAACCTGCAGGTCTCTTCTGCCTTTGCCTCTATAACAGCCTGAGGATGCACATCTCTGTGATTTTTAGCTGGCACACAACAGCGTAACCCGGGCTTGTAAAGCCCTGAGAGATCCCTCATTGAAGGATGTTCTGTCATGTTGTGTTCAGACAGGATTCCAAACAGTGAGGTGAGCTGGCATGGATGCTGTGAATGTCAACTAGGTCTTTTCATGATTAGAACTACTACTGTTATCATCAGAAAAGATAAAAATCCTTAATAATATATTGGCCTATGATGGGACATCCCATACAAAATGATAGTTGGAGGTCAGACCACAGCATGTGCTATTGTGTTACATTTCTACCCATCTAGCCTTCCTGTAGCCTGTTCAAAGAACTGTAAGTAAAACCTGAGCTGTTGATAACCACTTTATAAATGAAAACCTCAATCTTATTTGATGGTGTAAGACTTTAGAGGAAAATTGGAGGAGAAACACAGAGCAGAATAAATTTTATGAGTCGAGTAGATGTGGCAGAATAATTACAATTTCTGGGAGAGTGTTTGGAAGACCATAAGAAGGCCAGAAAAGAAATAGCAGCTTAAATTTTGATTGTCTGTTTGGGGTGATAGTAATGTCAAGAGTGCCATTTCCAGTCTAAAATCCTTATATCCAATACTAGAGAGCATTAGAGCCTAAATAAGGATTTGAATACAAATGTCTTCAACTCTGGCTCACCACAAAATTAAAGGATTTGTTCCAGGAAATACAGTATCCGCATGAAGAGATGCCCCTAGATCTATGCCTTTGAAGCTCGTTTTAATTTAGGATTAAAAAAGAAGAAGCTGCACAAGGCCCCACAGAAGTCTGAGATGGTGTCCTGGAAGAGATCCTGTGCCACGGCTGGGCAGAAGATTGTTGGCTTGGAAGTCTCACCACTTGCCTGCCCTGCAGAGGGAATGCTGCCCATGGTGATGTTGCTGATGCGAGAGTGATTCAGAGCCTGTTCCAGTGCTAAATGCTGAATCCAGGAAAGAAGCGCTGAATCCAGGACAGAAGGGAGGGCACAAAGGCTGACTGAGCCCCAGTGATGCTGGTTTTAAAGGCAAACACACATGCTGTCCAAATGCATTGCAGATTATAGGTGATGTGGGCTTTGTACACATTGCTTTTTCTTTTTCATCTCGGTATAAGGCAGCCCAGGAGACACTGTCATACATTGTGTGCATTTTTCTTGTGGTCTGTGTTTCATTAAATCAAAAGAGCTTTCTTAGCAGCTGAGATATACTGGGCAATCACTCCTATTATTCTTCAACATTGTGCAACGTTTTTATTTTCCTGTCCTCTTTTACATGCAGGCTTGAGTGCCCTTAGAAGCACTGGGCACTCATTAAGGGACATCTGAACTGGGATAAAATAACACAGCTGGTAGCTTTTACCATCACATCATTATCTGGTAGTGTAGACAGTGCTGGCAGTAGAGTCATCTTCAACAGGTGCCTGGGTTACTTGTATAAAACAAGGTGTCTCAGTGCAGGAAGTGCTGTGTCCCAGCAGCAGCATGGCCCTGCGATGCAGGGGGTGCTGAGTTGAGTTGCGTTGCTTTTTTTTTTCATTTATTCCATTACATGAAATATTCACATTTGCAAAATGAAACAAAACCACACAACAAACAAAAATATTCCCAGAGAACAGTAGTTTCCATTTGTTCCTACTGAGCAAAGGTAGTGGCCCTTCAGCCCATGGAGGAGCTGTTTACACGTTGAGCTTTGTGTGCATCTAAAGATTGGCTATTGAGTGTCCCCACTGTGCATCCAAAGTCCTGCTGGGAGGTATGGCAATATGAGCCATGTTAGTAAAAGATCTAGAAAACTTCATTTCTTCATTTTAGCTAGTAAGAGACTGGCTGCACTGCAGCTCAGCTATGCACTCATGGGGCAAGGAAACCTGTGGTGAGGGGCTGCTGCTTGGTGGAAAAAGGTTATAATTATTTTACCTAGAAGAGCTGCATTTTGCAGAAGAGGGAATAGCCTCCAGGTCCCTCCTGTGAGCTCTGGAAAACATTTTGAAACTTTTTTCCTTCTGCAGATAAAGAACTTATTAAGTTTTCTGCTCCGAGTCCCCATGCTTCTCATTCCCAGAGGCACAACATTGAGCCTAATCACCAAGTGGAACAACCAAGGCCTTTATTTTGGTGTAAAGCTGCATGAAAAAAAGGAAGTCCCCTGTATATACAGCTGTAACACTTGTATGATTGTAAGAAAAATTTCCAAATCTACATCTTTTTTCCCTTGAGTATGATACATAATTTACACAGGCAAGAAAATATATGAAGCTGATTATTTTTTCCTTTCTGTTTCTTTTCATTCAGTTGCAGAAGGGCTGGAACTCCAGAAAACTGAGGTAAGAGCTCTACCCTTTCCTTGATGGAAGAAGCATGATATGAAGGATGAAGAACTCAAGGTACAGCTGTGAGGATTCAGCTGGGTCTTTCTAGCAGCTCTCAAAACCCTGTCTCATCTCTTTCCTGTTTTGAAAAGGAGGAGCCACAGCTTGAAATGCTCAGTGGTGCTGAGGGCAATTACAGTCACCGTCACTGAGATACCTGCCCACACCCAGGTCTATGGTAATAAACTGCTGACTACAACCAATATTATAAAAATTCCTCCCTGGATGCCACAGACTTATCGATGGTTTTACCTATGTTGAAGACTTACTGGGTGATGACATATTTCCTCTTTGGATTGACTCATGATCTGCACCTCCTCGTTGCTATGAAAGCTGGAAACACTTTAGTGCTGTCTGCTGCCAGTACATTTCATGAAGAGAGAAAAAAATCTCAGTATTATCTCTGGATTCACTGATTTGGCCCTTTCACTTTTGCAGTTGCTGAGCTTCCCACTTTGACATTTATTAAATAGCTTGATAGTGGCAGAAGCAAGAGCGATAATATTTGTGTGTATAATTTAGAGCAAACAATCTTCACTGTTAGTCTGCCCTTCAAGGCCTGAAGTAAACAACTGCGTTTCAAGGGGATTCTCCTAAAGAAAGAAAAGTCTGTCAGGTGCTACTCATTTAAATTATGAGTCTCAAAGCTCTAAGCCCTGACTTTTTATAGGGAAATAACAGTTCCATTAGTTGATCAAACATTACTTCATTAGTAAATTCTTGCTTTGGTCTGGCATGACTTGTGCTTGTTTATGAGACACGTGACCCTCTTCTTTTTGAGCATTTGTAACGTTCCAGTAGGGTATCTAATGTAATTTGCACAACTCTCTAGTCCATGTATTTGCATCAGTGTGGTGTGCTGGTTATGACCTGGTTCAGGGTCTTTATCTGTGTTGATTTTCACCAGTTGTCAGGAAAAAAATAGGTCTTTTTCACAGTGTGCAAGTTTGCCGTCGTTTCAGCCTTGTTTTCTGTCACTCACCAAGAGAACAGAGCCTGGTAGATCTGTGTGTTTGAGCTCATCCCAACTAGAACAGTGCCAGCATGTGGGCAAAGGGTAAAGAGAAGGAGGAAAAGGCTGTGGGAGGCCACTGGGGCTGCTACAGGGAGACCAGTGGCAGAGCTCTGCCAGCAGAAATCGCCCAGCCCTTGCGTCAGTGCCAGTTTGTCTTGCAGAGACATAGGCTGCCCAGCTTGAAATCACTAGTGGATTTAAATCATAGTACTTCACAACAAAATCTTTCCCTGGAGTTCCCTGTGCAGAGCATGTATACGTTTGTGTATTGTACAGGTCCTTCACAACCTCCGGTGCTTTTAACACATAATATATGTGTTTATCTCAATTCAGGGTAGATACCAGTTAACACTGCTCATTAATGAGGGCACAGTCAACTTGCATAACCTTGAACCACCGAGTGCACACAGTGATGTAAGAATGAGAGGTTAACTGCAGATGACAGCTCATTTCTTTTTGTTCTTCTGCCCAGAACATCCTGCCAGTACACACATTATAAACAACGTGCTCTTGTGATGGTAAGGGACTGATTGTGATGATTTCAGAAGTGAATGTCGCTTCTTTGTTTAAGAGTGATTGCATGACATTCGGGCTTTCAGCCTTCCTACCTATCATCTTCAGCCTTAGCTGCTGGGATCAGCAGTTTACCCCCTGAATCTCCACTACTGGTATGCCTGACCACAGCCCAGTTCTGCTTTCTGAATTAGAAAGTTAAATGTGAAATGGCTTAACATAAAAACCTACAGAAAAGGGCAAGTGGTATTTTTTATGTGCCTGAGACAGTTCACGACTGGTGGAGCAGTGTCATTCACAATTCGTGTAAATGCCCACTTGCTCACCCACGCACAGCCTGCTTATGTGCTGCTTTGCCATACAAACCACTCAGCCCGCGACAAAGCCCAGTTAGCGTCATGCTCTCTCCACTATCGCACAGATTACACCACATCCGTGTTCTCTCTGTGGGGAATAGATTTACTTGCTGTAAGGAGCCATCTAGTGAGGGTTTACCGCACATAGAAGCAAAGTAACCGTTTCTTCACTGTTTACAGGCAATACCGAAAGAAAAACTGCAGTATTTTCTCTCCTCTCTTCCCGCTTCCACCCCGTTGCCCCTGCCGGAGCCACAGCTAAGGCAGAGAGTTCGAGCAGGTGAGAGGCTATGCGGGACTGGACGCTCTGGCCACCCCTTTACAAAAGACAGAGCACACATGCTCACCCTTGCTCAGCTCTGCTCTCGGGGCGCACACACGGCGTAAGGGATAGTCCCAGAGGACCTGCCCTCTGCCCCGTCAAGAGTGAAAGCAAAGCGAGGGGGTGGAGAATACGGGGGGGAGAGCGGCGATAGGCAGAAGAAGTTAGAGAGGCCTTAAACCTGGTCTTGTTTTAGCCTATGGGGGACTGAACAGTCGAGCAGAGGAGTGCCCCTTGTCATGCACGCAGCGATGGTAAAGCTGGGAACTTAATTCCGTTTAGAGAAGCCAAGGCAGAGCCTCAGGAAGCAGACAGATAAAGAGAGCAGCTTTGAATGGTAGGCACTTCTGCCCTGTTTTGCTTTTTTGTTTTGCTTTGTTCTTTAAAGAGCAATGAACTTCGGCAGATGAAAATGTGCTAGTGGAATTGAGACTGTCGGTGCACTACAGCCACGTGAAGTTACTGCTCCTTGAGCATCAAAAGCTGGGCCACGTTGCAAATCTGTATTGTTACGAATTGTACAGCCTGCAGAAGGTGCTGAACACACCGAGTTAAATATTAAGTGCTCAGTCAGGGAAATGACAGCAGCTTTTCTACAGGTTAAAACAAGATTTTGTATCGTGCTCTGAAACTAAACCTAGCGGCTGTAGCTTGGGGGAGCAAGAGGATGCTGGGGTAACACTGTTCTTTCTGGTTGTACTGAAGCAGCTGCAGGCAGTGAGTGGCATCTCTGACAGGATGTGCCTGGGATGCTCCACAGCAAGGTGATATGCTGGAGTCTCCATCCTGACATTCACTTTGGAGCCTCCTCCAGCCCCTCCAGGCCTCTTGGGGTGGGAGTTTGCAAGCAGGGAAGCTACTGTGCATCAATCTGAGCAGCCTTATGCTGAGCTGGCACCAGAGTAATCCTCCCCAACTCCTGCTTGCTTCTGAGTAGGCAGGTTTTCCATCCCTTGATAGCTCAGCTCTGTGCTATCCTGTGCGGCCCTCAGCTCAGTTTTGCTGGCACAAGTGGCCAGCTCTCAATGGGGACACAGCGCAGAGAATCACCCCCTCCACAGAGCTGGGAAAAATGGCTGTCACGCTCCAGGAGAGCATGTGGATTTGACACTGTAATACACAATAAACATTACAGTAATTTTTCAAAGCTATGCTGCATATCAGGATAGGGAAAGTAATCCAACTTTTATGAACAATCCTTTATTCTACAAAACCCATATACTCTCTCATGCACAAGAAGATGCTCTGAATTATGAATGCCTGTCATTTCACAATAATTATTCCTTGCTTTTGTTTTTTGATAATGCAAACTATGAATTGATTTTTTTTACAGTGAGAAAAATACCCATTTTGAGTTGATGGAAAGTATTTGACGACATCAATTATTAATAGTTTTAATGCAATAGCTACAACTGAAATTTAAAAAGCAAACAAGCCAAACAAATATGAATGGATTTGTTATAATAATTTCATTAGGGATTTTAAAAGTTTGTTTCATACTTGCAGTCTGTTGTCAGAAAGAATTGGTTGAATTCAGTCAAGATGGTTTGTTCTTTGTCTGTGTGTGGTCACCATAGCTACCATTTCACTCTGTTAACATATGTGGTATTATTTTGTTCCTTTCGCTTAAACTCTGTTCACAGATGCTGTCAAGATCCTCCTTTGTACATATCTGATCAGTTTGTTCCAGGTTTGGCTGTGTGCCTTTTCAGATGAGAGTCTCTGTGATGAGGACAAGGTGGCTGGTTAGGCACTTGATGCAGCAATGCAGGCAGAAGGAGGAGCTGGGGTGGGAATGGCTCTCACTCCACTACACCATGGGATCTGTGAGAAACACCTTGGGAAAACATTCACAGAGGTGTATCTTGTTTTCTGAAGAGGTAGGTATTCCCTGGATGTGCTGTGGCAGATCCTCACTGCTGTGAATCAGTATCAATGTATTCATTCTAGGGGAGCTGTCGTGCCTGCCGATGGCCAGCTCCTGTGATGTTGTGCATTACACAGGTTTTGGATAAGGAGCCAAGAGATGAAGGGAGGCATGGCTACAATATTTTAAATGAATAAATAATAAGACCGTATAGCTTCTATTATTTTTTTCCAGTCCTAGAAAAGGTTTGAGTTGCCACTGAGTATGCAGGTGTATCCACTCTGTACAATGGAGGTGATTGGGATGTTTACTGGATATCAAATTATCCACATGTCACATTGTAATTGGCTTTGAGTGGGGAAAGAAGTCAGTTTTGTCTGTTGCTGAATGTGAAGATGATTGAGATGGCTTCATTTTCTTTCCAGCTGTGAAGCAGGCAGATAAGTGTATTGATGTGAGTATGTATGCAGTACAATTTCTAGTGGGGAAGCCATAGAGAAATCAGAGAGTCTGGAAAATATACCGTTTTCTTTCACAACAAAGCGCTCACTGTAAAGCGTAAAGTTAGGGTGAGTCTGTCTCTCTTTATTTTATTATTTTAGTAGTAGAAGACCCTTGGTTTAAAGCTCTATGGGTCTGATTTTCAGGGCCACTGAGCATTCTGCTCTCTGATTTCCTTTAACAGGAGATGTAGGTGTTCAGCATTTCTGGCAGCCAGTGCCCCTCTACTAATGCCTGCAGAGAGTAGCTGGAGAGAGTGTGAGAAACATTATTGTAATGAAGGGCTAATTCTGCCTCTCCTTCCTGCCTCTCAGTGCAGATGAAAGAGTGCCTGCCAGTCACGTTATGCACACGGAAAAAGGGAAATCTGATTTACTGGCTTGAGGTCCCCAGGGACAGGGATACTCTCCTGGCATAACTCACAGTCACATCTGCATTTCCAGTATAAGGCCCATTTTTAAGGACTCCTAGTTTGGCCATAAAAATTCACTTAGCCTACATGAATAGAAACGAGATTGACAAGATAGACCATAACTGCTCTGAAAGGGCCATTAGTTGTATGAAAAATCCACATTATTAAAAAGCAAGTATTGTTCACATTTGCACAACAAGCTGTAACTGCTTCTTTTAAGTCATTGTAGTCTAAAATCATAACAGTTAGAAATGATAATTTTCAAAATCGCTATTGATATCACAGGCACAGAACAAGCAGGAGGCAGATGCATGCACTTGATATTAATCCAGAGCCTTCCAGCGCCTCTGAGTAGGTCCAGATTAGCCTAAGCTCTTGTTTTACATGGACGTAACCGATAAGAGGAATACCACAGTGTAAAGATTTTGTCTCATGAGTGAAGAATTTGGCACAGGATTTCTGGTGTGTTCAGGTGGGTCCAAGG
The DNA here is from genome assembly GCA_013400115.1 of Rhinopomastus cyanomelas. Taxonomy (NCBI): domain Eukaryota; kingdom Metazoa; phylum Chordata; class Aves; order Bucerotiformes; family Rhinopomastidae; genus Rhinopomastus; species Rhinopomastus cyanomelas. The sequence continues at coordinate 149,073 of VXBP01010779.1, read as the reverse complement.
GTTGGTACTGGGACCGGTTCTGTTCAATCTGTTCATGAATGACTTGGATGAGGGATTAGCGTGCACTATCAACAAGTTTGTTGATGACACAAAGCTGGGAGGAGTGGCCTACACCCCAGCGGGCTGTGCTGCCATTCAGTGGGACCTGGACAGGCTAGAGAGCTGGGCTGGAAGAAATTTAATGAATTATAACACCTGTTGCAGAGCAGTGTAGGATAAAGGGACCTGAGGTCCAGATGAACACCAGGATGACCATGAGCCAGCAATGTGCCCTTCTGGCCAAGAAGGCCAACGGCTTCCTGGGGTGGATCAGAATGGGGGTGGTTAGTAGATTGAAAGAGTTATTCTCCTCCTTCTACTCTGCCCTGGTGAGACCACATCTGGAATATTGTGTCCAGTTCTTAGCCCTTCAGTTCAAAGAAGGACACAGAACTGCTGGAGAGAGTCCATCACAGAGCCACAAAGATGATGAAGAGAGTGGAATATCTCCCTTATGAGAAAAGGCTGAGGGAGCTGGGTCTCTTTAGCTTGGAGAAAAGGAGACTGAGGGGTGACCTCATTAATGTCTATAAATATGTGAAGGGTGGGTGTCAGGAGGATGGAGCCAGGCTCTTCTCAGTGTCATCTAATGATAGGTCAAGGGGCAGTGGGTGTAAGCTGAAACATAGGAGGTTCCCCATACATATGAGAAAGAACTTCTTCACGTTGAGGGTGACATAGCACTGGAATGGGCTGCTCAGGGAGGTTGTGGAGTCTCCTGCTTTGCAAACCCACCTGGCTATGTTCCTGTGCAATTTGATCTAGGTGATCCTGCTCTTGCAGGGGGAATGGACTAGATGGTCTTTCAAGATCCCTTCCAATCCCAAATGTTATGTGATTCTGTGATTTTGTGATCCCGGTAGTGCAATGGCTATGAGAGGGTACTAGGAAGTTGTCTGTTAAGAAACACCATCCATCCCTTGTGTTCAGTGGTGCTGGAGAGGGTAGGGAAAATGCATTTCCATTTGGTCCTTTGGTATTTAATGAAGGAAAAGCTGACAGGAATACAGCTGTATTTTTAATTGTGTTTTAAGAAGTACTAGGTTATTTTTGAAAATGGATTCTTTTATTTGGTGGTTAATTCCTCACCTGATGCCAAATAGAGATTTAACTGATTTTTTTTTCTCCAGGTTTTCATGTGTTGCAGGTTTTCTTTAGACAAGTAGCAGTGAGGAACTAACTGTGACTTCTTTCTCCTCCCTCTGAGATTGATTGCTAGCATTTGAGATTTCCAGATTATATTTGTAATGAATGTGAGAGTGTAAAATCAAAGGCTGGCACAAGAATCCTGTGCTTTAGGGGTGTGTTAGTGGAAACACTGGACCTGACACTTCTTGTACTGGTTTTACAGCAAAGGGAATTTCCACGGATTTCAGTGAAGTGATTCCAACTCCCACGTGTATATGGAAATACCTACCTATATATTTTTACTCTTTGCTTGAACCTATGACTATGTATTTTGAGGGCAATTCCTCATGGGTTTATATTAGTTCCCTTTCCTATGGAAATGCCAGTGGTCAGAAGCCCTGTAGGATACCCCTGGCTGAATTTCTCTGTAGTCATCCTATAGCGGGGGATGAGATCAGGCTGCATGGAGAGTTTCTTTTTTGAAAAAAGTCAAACTGGGGATTTTGTGGTAGGATTTCTGGAGCAAGAAGCTGCCTCTGAGCTGGATCCTCATTTCCTGTTGCTGGGATTACCACAATAGCAGCAAGGCAAGCACAGAGGACCCTCAGGGAGGCAGGAGATGGACTGGCTGAGGCTGCAGGGTTTCTGTCAGAATCCTGAGCACCGATGCACATTTGTGAGAGGGTGCAGGCAAGAGGCTGCCTGCAAGGCTGCAAAGATGAGACACCTCTCCTTGGGCTGCCTTTTCTGCTCTCAGCAGTGGACCTCAGTGACATGGGCCACTGGAAAGATGCCACCATGGATGGTTTTACATAAAGAAGCTGTCCTGCTGCATCTGGACAATGCTTTTCATAGTCCATAGCATCACCTCTAGCAGCATCCTTCAGAGGTGATGCCGCAGCTCCTGGGGAAAGTTTCCTCATAAAACAAAACAAAAAAAAGAAGATAGTTTTAAATTCTTAAGTGCAACAGACTGTACTCCTTTCAAAGCTCTTAAAATTAGTATCTACTGTTAAACCCCTGGATATCTTAATATACAGCATCCAATCTTTGTCCTGTTAGGTCTAGTGACAAAGAACTCTCTGAAGGGACAGTGCACATTTCTTGTTTGAAATCTCTTGAGAGAAAAATTATTTGACTCCCAGTCACCTTGAAAACTATGGCAGGTGTCAGCTGCATCCCCCTCCCCACCCCTGCCTCAGACTTCAGCATTGTGTGCTCTCTGCCCTGCTGCAAGATGGTGATGATGGAGTTCCCAGGAGAAGGAACTTCTTCACAGTGAGGGTGACAGAGGTCTGGAACAGGCTGCCCAGGGTGGTTGTGGAGTTTCCTTCACTGGAGATATTCAAGACCCGCCTGGACGAGTTCCTGTGTGACTTGGTTTAGGTGATCCTGCTGTTGCAGGTGGATTGGACTAGATGATCTTTCGAGGTCCCTTCCAATCCGTAGTGATTCTATGATTCTATGATTCTATGAACTGAAATGAAAGAAGTTGATCAAGAGAGAGTGGTCTCTTCCCAGGTAAGTGCTTGCTAGCTGCAATTGTTCCTATGCATGTGGCTCCCAAAAAGGTAATTATTTTTTCTTAATAAAAGGTAATGATTTTTAAGGGGTGATGAATCTCTTTGCACGTTGTGTTTTTCTTCTGATAGGGAGATTTTTTTTACTTAAACACAGGACTGAATGGAACAAACCCATCAGCTCTCTGAGCTTTTCTACTCTGATTTTGCTACATGCCTTCTCCTCAGAAAGGGAAGGGGCCTCTCCAACCTCATACAAGGCTCAGATTCAGTGACAAGGTACCACTAATGGAGGAGTTATTAGCACCAGAGTTTGGGTCCTGTCGCACCCCCTTTGTTCCATCTTTTCCCACTTTCTCCTGGTGAGTTCTTCAGGAGTGCAGGGTGGAGGGCAGAGAGGGAGTTTCGACCCTAGGTGCTGACAAAAGCACACCTAGCTGGGAAGCTGAGAGGGAACAAGCCTCCACAACAGCCTTTGTTTTAATTAGCTGAGAGAAGGTCCCAGGGAAAAGGAGCTCTGTGTGAGCAACATGGGAGTGGGGAAGGCCCCAGGCCCCAGGGGCTGAATCTTTGATAAGAGGGTGGTCACAGTAGCCAGACAGATGGGTGACTCGTGTTCCCATCAGCTTCAAGAGCTGTAAAAAAGCTCCTTGTATGGACACTGAAACAAACCCACTGGGGTCTGCGTTCACAGGTCGCTGGGACAGATAGGAGTTATCTACAGCTCCACGCACACCAAGACGTTGTGTGCTTGTCCCACTGCTTTCCCCAGCATCACCATCGGCCACTGCCTGTGCAGGATTTCAGCCTCAGCCTCTCTTTCCTTCCGGGTCCAGCTCCTAGTTCTTTCCCATCCAGGCCAGCCAGGAGCTCTGCTCCAGGCCAAGACAGAGTTTCTGCTGTTGCTGGAGCACCCTTGCTCCAGCCATGCTCACCCTACAGTGGCCAGCAACCTTCCTCCTACCTCCCCATGCTGATCCAAGCCCAGCTGCCTCTCTGCACTCCCACCATGGTCCTCCCCATGTTTTTACTTTTGCCTCCCCCTTGCTACAGGATATGAGCTGTCTGCTCCAGTGGGAAATAAAAGTTTGGATTACAGTTTGCCATATTATTCCTTTGCTAAAAGCAGCTTTCAGGCAGAAAGGCTCCAAGGACAAATTTCCAAAGGAGTGCAGAAGACAGAGGGACAGATTTTTAAGGTCTTTTATTTACATTAAAACAAAATTAGATGACCCATGGGATTTTTTCAGCAAAAGGAAATGTTTCTGAAATGTGCATGTGGTGTCTGTTTATGTCTTTAGGCATCAAAATGCTTCCATAAATTTGGGGTTTGAACACCTAAGTCCCTTTCAAACCAAAGAGAGTCAGGCATCAGCAACTGAACATTCTTTCCAAATTCCAGCCAAAATTGTTGTCGAACTTGGAGCACAAAGTTCTAAGAGATTATAAACCTGATTTCCACCCTGCTTTAGCAGGCAGATTAGCACCAGGGAATAAAAAACAGCCCCTAGTGTCGACTGTATAAACATCTTGTTCAAAGGGTAACATTTTCCTGATTAATAGCCTTTCAGTATTAAAAACAATCAGTCTGGAGGGTGATTAATTGTGCTTTCTACTACTAGTAACTATATGTTTGTGTATATACATACATACTTACATACATACATACATACACACTCATACACTCCTGTGAACACAGCTACATTGTCACTGGGGTAAGCGTTTTTAGTGTGCCTATTTGCGAGGAAAACACAATATGCAGGAGGTTAGAGCTGCTTTTTACAACTTATGCAAACGGGAAGTTGTTTTAGCTTGTAACCCTTTGTTACAAGAGCTGCAGGGAGCCCCAGGGCTGTGTGGGAGTACTGCTGTCCTGGTGAAAGGCACCAAAAAATTCACCTGGGCAGGGAAAAGACCAAGAAAAGGTAAAAAGACACTTTGCTTTTTGTCTGAGTATTGAAGGCTGCTCAGTCGTTGGGTGTCACAGCTGAGTTTGTGCTTCATCTGTTTTACTTGTTGGACTGAGACGGTTAATGACACTAAAAGGTTTTCATTTGAAAGTTGGCAACGAGAGTTGCTTTTCCCTTGACAAAGATAACCAAATTTCAAGAAATTATTTAAAAGACAGTCCTGCCTGGTCGAACCTGTTAGGCTACAGCAAACACACAACAGTGACACTGTCTTTGTAAGGAAAAGATTTCCCCCACCCCACCCCCACTTTTGCTCTGATATCTAAACAGCTGAACAGGTTAACCATTACATTACAGTAATGTCCAGAAGCTGTATCAAGCTCAGTCAGGTGGCTAGAAAAAAGTCATTCTATGATTCAGTCTGCTACAGATAATATATTAAGCTCCTCCTGATCCTACACATGGCTTGATGAACAATACAGGTGTCTGCAGTTGTGTGTAGCATCAAAGCCTAACATATCTAAATGAAGTATCAGTCCAGCTAAACAAGGTCCCACTCACACCCACCAAAATCTTAGTGCTCATGGGGTTTCCTCCTCATCTGTTCCACCTTGCAGAAGTTTATTAAAGTTTTAACATCAGGTTTCTCCACAGCAAGTGGCTCGAGCCGGAGGAGTGGAATTTGGTGCTGTTTTGGCACTTGCAGTAGTTGGAAACTGCTGCTGAAAACTAAAATACAATTCTGTGTTTTGTGTACAGTCTCTGTGTAAACACTCGCCTACACTCTGTGAAGAGTTTTCTCAGAAAAAGTTTTTTCAAAGTTTCCTTCAAGTACAACACCAAATTCTGTAGCTGTGTTGGAACACTCTGAAACCTTCAGGCTTTTTGCCTAAGCAGGAGGAACCCCAACATCACTGTTAAGGAAAAGCAAATATGCAATATTTTTTGATGCTTAGGAACAAAAAGCATCAGACATTTTGTGTTCAGGCCTTGTGAGTTTCTGCAGAAAGGTTTAAAGAAGAAAAGCAGTGCTGCGGGCAATTAAGAGGGTGTTGCTGACCTGGGGGAACAGCTGTGACAGGTGAAAACTGGCTGTGATGGTGACAATCTCTAGACTTCCTGCTCAGGGGACAGACTTGTGCCAGTGCACACACTTGGCACTCCGGAGAGCAGACATAGATCTGCTCCTGTTCTGCGTGTCTTCTCTTCTGTCCGGGACAAAGAGTGGATGGTGAACAGGCAAGAGTGGCAGAGTGTGTCCTGCTGTCTCAAGGTATGGCTTCAGCGTGGGTGGCATCTCACACAGCCCTGCCAAGCAGATGTGGGGACGCAGGATGAGCTGCTTCTCCAGCCTGCACCCACCGGATGGTGCTGCTCAGCCCGGCTGCCAGGAGGGACACGGCCACAACTTCAAGAAAGGCAGACAGTTGTGAGCTGCCGGCAGTAAATGTCGTTTTGACAGTTTGAAAGTGTGAAATTGTGTTATAAATATTTTAGATTATTGCCCCAGGATTAAAATCTAAGTGGCTAATGGCTATGAAGACAGAAGGAGGGAAGGCAGGAGGAAGTGAAGACCCAAATCAGGCCCTGTTTGCAAAGCTGTGTACTTGTGTCTAGCTATAAGCACTTTGTAGTCTCAGGTTCAAATTCAATACTCAGGTGTGCTTCAATCTAATTCTTGGGGGAGTTCTTATCTTTTTTTTTTTTTTCCTCCCAGGGCTGCAACCTACAAAGCAGGTAGAAAAAGCTCAAATGAAAAAATGAAGGTGCTCCCTTCCTGCCCTTGCATTTCTAGAGTAGAGATAGTGGAGCATGGAGAAGGATAATGAACACTCTGCCATGTTTGCATTCCTGTCTATCACAAAAATGCATTGTGCTAAAAAACTACTAAGGTTCACAAGACATGTTTGTGGCTGTCAGTGCTGTGGTTTAAGAGCATTGCTAATTATTCCCCAATTTAGAACTTATACTTTTAAAGAGTGTGGGATCAACAGTCACCATTGTAAAATTTAGCTTTGTGAGCTAGACTAATTTTTATGGCGTGTAAACATACATTTTTTATGCTGTAAATAAATAAGAGCAGAAAGTAAATATTCACAAGTTCTTTCATGTATGCGTGGAGGAAACGGACAAAGCATCGGTCAGTTACACACAACACAAACACTGACCATAGATAGGTGTGTGTAGACCACCGATACCGGTGTGCAGAGAGGAACTACCCTGCATTTCAAAGAGTTTTCTACCTCTAACTTTAACGGAGCAAATAGCGCATGAAAACGAAGCAGGATCCTTTCCAAACTACTTCCTAGAAGTCAAATACTGTTGATAATCTCGAACGCAGCGTAGGAAAGGAGCAGCACAGCCGGTACTAGCGACCGTAGCTCTCCCTCCGCAGCCTTCCCCCTCCCCCTGTGCAAATTCTCTTGGATTAAAATGGCAGAGGGAGGAGGGGAGTGGCTGGGCACAGTTTGTCTGATATGAGATAACCGCTGCTAGTCAAATGGCACTTTTAATTGCATGGGCCAATAAAAACCCCTAGCTACACAACTTAAATGGAATGAAAAAGAAGACACATCCCCAGAAGCTGCTTTCTACGATCAGGTATTATTTTCCCTGCACCTCGCTGTACAGGTCGCAAATAAAACCGAGGAGAGCAGTCTATGCATTTTATTGCCCATTTTTGTGAAGCCGGGGCCGTGCCCCCACCCCGTCCCCATCTTCCCCTCGAGCAGCTCCTCCCGTGAAGGGTACGGGGATTGCGAACAGGAGACGAGGAGAAGAAAAGTGGTCTCTGTCCTTTTGTCCCTTTCCCAAGCCCAGGCTTTTTCGCAGTTGCCGTCGGGGCAGCTGGAAGAGCTTCGAGGACGCCAGGAACGCGGAGGGTGATGCCGTCCCCGCTCCGGACGCCCGATTTTCCGAGGGCAGCCATCTGGGGAGGGTTTCTGTGCCAGGTCGGGCCTTCGCAGCCTGAGACGGCTCCTCCATGGCCCGATCCAGGGGTCGCCTGCAAGGGGCGACCGGGTATGATACGGAGCACGAAGGTTCTTGCTGTGCCCAAACAGGGAACCCCGACTTATCAAAAAAGCCCCTCTACAGAAAGGGGCGGGGGAGGGTGGGCGGCGGCTTGCGAGAACTTCGGTACGACCACGGCCGTAGTCGGGCCTCCGGCAGCTCCTGTGACCGTGCGGGACAGCCTCCGGGCGCCTTTGCAGGGGCGTCCGTGCAGTGCCCATTTGCTGGGGGGCGTCTCTCAGCCCCTCAAAGCTCCCATCCCGGCAAAGAGGGCCCCTCCCCATCCTCCTAGGGTCACTCCCGGCCCCAGGACTCGCCCAACACCTCGGAGCGTTCTCCTGCCCCCCCCNCCCCCCCCCCCCCCCCCGCTCCCCCCCCCCCCCCCCCCCCCGGCGTGCGCGCCCCGGCCAATGGGGTCGCTTCGAACGGGTAGAACCCGGTACGTTGGCAACAACCGCCACGAACGCAACCCTGGCAACGGGGGCTTTGTTGCGATCCCGTTCAAACCGCACAGTAACCGTCCACCACGGGAGGGGGAAGAAAGGAGAGAAAGTAGTCCCTCGTCACCCTCTTTCCGAGACTTCAGCGCTCAGCGGGGCGGCGGAGCGCCTGAACACCCCCTCGCCGGGCCTGGTTTTGCTGAGCTTAGCTTAGCCGAGCCGAGCCAGGCCGGGCCGCCAGAGACGGGGGGCGCCGACCCGCCTCTCCCGGCGGAGCCCCCGCAGGAGAAGGACCGCGAGTCGGGCGGAGAGATGGCGAATCCCTCACGCGCGGCTGTTCCGCCTCCCCCGAACACAGCAAACGGAAACGCCGTGGCTACTGCGACGGACACGAGACGCCGCCCAATGGGCCGGCGGGCTCGCCTCCCAAAATGTAGGTTCAGCCAACGGAAAGAGACAGGAACGGGAGGGGGGGGAGGCGGAGCTTGCGACGGGCAGCAGCGCAGGTTGAGCGGAGTCCCAGCGCAGGGCTGGGATGAGCCTCAAAGTTCAGGGCGGCCGCGGCGGGGGATGTAGCAGCAGCGACAGCAGCAGCNGGGTGGCGGTGGTAACGGGGCGGGGGGAGGGGGTGCTCTGAGTCCGGGCGGGCCCACGCGGATAACGCTTCTTCCTCTGCCTCCCGCAGCCGGTGGCGGAATGAGGGTCGGGCCGCAGTACCAGGCGGTGGTCCCCGATTTCGACCCTGGTAAGTCTTTATAATTATTTAGGGGAGTGGGAGGGTGCGTGTTTGACCTACCTCATCCATTGCTTTGGAGTCCCCTTCGATGAGTGGAGTATGGAAGGTATATCCCTCCCTCCTTCGGGTTCATCGAGGGTTGTCCAAGAAGAATCCCACCTAATTGTAGTCCAGCTACCCAGAGCAAGAACAAGGATCCCCCTTCCCCCCCTTCCCCCCGCAGCACACGGCTGATAAAAGAAGTCTCGATGCTTTCCAGAGGGCGCTTTGCAGGCAGGGAGGAACAGGGAAGCTGGCAGGGCTAGAGGAGGCAGGAGATGGCAGTTGGGTGTTTTTTTTTTTCTTTCTTTCTTTCTTTCTTTCTGTTTTTTTTTTTAAATTTTTTTTCCTTATTTTCTTCTGTACTGGTGTGTCTCTGGGCTCGGTGGTAGGGATGGAACTAGAAGACATCAAGTTGTAAATGTATTTTTTTCATGATATTTCAAAGCGACTTGGATCTCTATTTTAATTTTCTCTCTTCCTAAAGACGCTACTCGCCCCCTCCCCCTCCAAAAAAAAAAAATGTTTCACGTTCCAGCTATTCTGCTACGGTTCTTTGTAAGCTAATTTAAAGTGGTATGGAAGCAAATTTTGAGCAAACAAAGGAATTGGGGCTGTGCAGAAAGGCAGGTGCTGGAAGCACAGTAGCACTGATCTATCTGTACGTATAAAAAGACAGGCTGTTGACCTCCTTAGCTTGAAACATAAGCAATTAAAAAAAAAAATACATTTACTTGTAAGTGGAGATTGAAGTGAGTGAAAATCCTGCTCCTCTCTGGAGATCTTAGTGTTTGGAGTTGTCCCTTTGCCCAGCCCAAACTTAATTGAATCTTCGGCACCTCTTGTCTTTAAACAAAAAAAAATGGTGTGGAAAGCCAACGGGTCTCCTTATTGAATAATCCAGAGAGTTACTATTGTGTAGATTCTTGGAAAAGGTTTCTTGTGTATCACCCTCAGACTGTGCACTGTTAATGCCGGGTGCTGTTTTTATGAAATACACATTTATGTTCTTAAATGTTACGGTTTTGAGACGGTGGGGAGAGCAAAGATGATTGTTTTCTCATGTTCGGTATGACTTGTATTTATGTATAAAATAATTTGTCCACCCCCCTTCATTTTTTTGACAAAATAGTGTACAAGGCACATGGGAACTCCATTTCTTGGTGGACTAGGAGAAGGAAGAGGTTAAGGGGGGGAGAAGGAGGAGGAGGAGAAGTGGGGGCGGGAGGGAGAGCTGTTAGTTAGGCAGCATTTGACACTTTTTCAATTTGTAGGTCAAACACAGCATTTCTGTAACACACAATGTGCATCGCACTGGCTCTTAGCCAGATATCACAACAATACTTGGGTTTTTTGGTCACCCCTGTGAATTGCACTCCTTTATGCAATTCATTTCTCACACATAATAGACGGAGGGGGGAAAATACTATGTGCCCCTTCCTCACCATTATGTGCCCAGTTATATGTTGTGCTGGTTTTGACTTTTAGACTTGGTGACCTATACAAAGGTTATTGCTTTCTGTGCTGTGTGGAGTGGAAGGGAGGGGAAGTGTGTGATGTGGAGAGACACATTTTTTTTCTGAGTAATAGAAACCCCAACACAGCATCAGCAGGCACTCCTGTTTGAGTCCACAGTGCAATGCAGCAAGCTTTTAGTAGGTTCACCCCAAGAAAAGAATCAGTATTCCAGTGACCTGATTTTTTTTTTTCCCTGAAACTGTTGACTTGTCCCGTCTCATTGGTAATTTCAAAGTTAAATCAATGGAATGGTGTTACCAGAGCATGGTCAGATAATGTATTTGTTTCTCACTAGAAATTTAGGGACTGATATACCAAAGGGTCCTAAGGCTCTTGAAGTTTGGTTGGTGTTGAGTTTCAGAGGCTTTTGCCTTCAGATTAGCTGGCTTGTAAAATGTGGAGGGTTTGTGCTGCTCTTGCTGTGTCTGAGGGGGACAGTGGCACAGACAGGCCTTGTCTGTATTGTTATTTTTTCTTTAACTCATGTGCAGTGGTGCCCCGGGTTTGGCTGAGGTATGTCTGTAACTGCTCCTACTTAGATCAGCGTTGTTATGTGGGTGTTACCCTGTCCTCATACATAGGGCAGAGAAGGCATTTAATTTTGTTTAGCTTCTCTGCCACATGCAAGCTATGTGTAGCAAAGAGCAGTGAAATCAGGAAAGCTTTTCAGGATTCCTGTGGTACTGTAGGAAAAAAAGAGAGGTAGAGTAAGGCAGTAGTGGGATGTGGCTCAGGTTTTCATGAATTAAACAGCCAGAGAGTGCAAAAAAAATACCGTATGGCATGGTCTGAAAGTGAAGAGAGTGTCTCCTCAACCATCGCCTAGGTTTAGGGAAGGACCTGGGCACTTTTCAGTTAGCAAGGAGGAGAGTGAATGCTTGTCTCCCTTGTTTGAGCAGAGTTTAAGGAAAGCGGTTAAGAGTTGTGCTTCTTTGGTTCTACTTCATCCTTAGAAACAGACAATAACAAGTTCTCATTCTGGATTGAAATACCTTTTTGCAAGGTTTTTTTAATACTCCTTGTGCCTAAAGTTTGCCATGGCAGCAGCACATGGAAGGGCCTGATGGGATTCTTAGACTGCAGAAATGCTTGTGGCTAGAATCCTCTATAGGAGGTGGTTCTTGCCCACAGTAAAACTCTGTACTGTGACAAGGCCTGTTCCTAGAGTTTACAGATTCTTAGCCAAAGTTAATGCTGCTGTCTTTCTTCCCTATCCCAACATCCTGTTACTTTGGGAAAGTTCTCACTGAATTGATCCCACTTGTTTTATTTTCTCAAAAACTGACACCCCTATTATTATTTGTAAAACAGGAATAGTTGTACAGCTAAGGCAAGGCTTTTGCAGAGGTGATGTGTTTATTAAACAAGTTGATTTGATTAGGTAGCAGAACAAGCAAAACTTTTGGCATGCCGGAGCTCACTGTTAGCAGTAAAACTTGCGCTTCAACTGTGTTTCATTCTTTGGCCTTGATTTCAATATAAAAAATTGCTATCATCTTTCTTATTTCTTCTGTTAGTAGAGATCAGATATTTGCTGTCCAAAAATTCCTGTGTGTTAAACAAAAACTGGTATCAGTGCGTCAGCATTTCTTCAGTTCTCAGTCTGACACACTGGAGATTTTGAAGAGGGAGAACTGTTGTGTATTTTTGTAATCCGTACAATAAAACCTGCATGTCCCGATAATGGAAAACCTCAGGAGAAGGAAACACTGCATATCCTAAAGCTAAACAAAAATCTTTTGTGTGGGGAAGGACTTTGACCATTTTACTTGTTGCTTCTTAATTTATGCTGTTGAAAATGGGAGGAAAAACACATTAGTGAGCACTTTTCACCTTTAAGGCAGCCAGTGAATTTAAGCAAGTTTCCATGATTTTGATTATCGAACTTCCTGAAGAGGTCTCCCAAATTGTTACATGTAGTGAAGATAGACGAGCTTTTCTTTCTCCTTTGTAGCACTAGGACTTCAGATTGCCTTATTCGTTGTGATCTAGATGTTTGATGTTAGGTTTACTTGGTTTATTTGGATTTAGGTCGGACTGGATGATCTTTAAGGTCTTTTCCAACCTTATCATTACTGTGATACTGTGAAAATACATGCCACATCTTGTGCCTTTGGACATCAGTTGTGTTGGGCATCTTTGGAAAGCAGCTTCCGAGGCTGTTTCCAGTGGCGAAAGGTGAACTGGTTTGACTTCATAGTGTCTTGTTGTAGAGATCCACAGCTGAGACATATGTCAGCTGTGAGACTTCAATGCCTTGTTTGTAACAGTGTTCTCTTCCTCATTTTGTTGTTGTACTGTGACAGTTAAAGTAAAGAAGTGGAAGGAAATACTCTGTAGCACTTGCACCTCTAGGTGCAGGAAAGCATGCTGGAAGGTGTTCCTGACAGAACATCACTAATCCTTGAGGAACTTGTTTGCAGCTCCACACTCCTAGCTGTGCTCAGCGTGCTTCTGGCGCAAATACTTGATACTCCTGGACGTTCTTTTATGGCCCAGACAGTATTGTTTCAGTGATACTAGAAATGAAGTGAGGGGGAAAGAAACTCCAAGAAACCAACAAGTCTGTAAAATGTAGTTAAAACTCTGTCAGTATAGTTGTCCATGAAGGGTAAAAAAAAAAAAGTCTAAAACCTCTGCTGTCTCTGATCTGGAATACCTGACAGAGAAGTAGTGGTGTGTCTGTGTCCTGGGGGAGGAAGCTGGTGCATCCATCCATCTCTGGCTGTTAAAATGAGCCCACACTCTGACTATTTAGAAGCAAAGGTGAAAATACCATAATGGGACAGCCCATGGGTGGCTGATTCCTCTAGAACAGCTTTATTTCTCCTGTGGTTGTAAAGGCCAGATTTCATGAGGTGGTATTTTCAGCTACTTTTACAGGGATTCTTGACAGAAGCACTTATTGCTCTACACAGTAGGGGCTGTAACCCTCTAAGAAGGGGTTGTTCAAAACACCCTTATTACTTGTGCTTGGCAAGTCCAACTCTCAGCCAACTTGCTTTGTTTCTTTGTTTGCAAATAGTCATGCTCCTAACAATCTTAATAGTTTGTAAATAGTACCCAATGGCTGTAGGAATGGTGTTTAGATGAAGGGACTAATCAAAAGTGGGTGGGGAAAAAGCGTGCACTTCAGGTGAGGCTTTGGGATCTCCATCTAAGCAAGTGGAAAAGTCAAAACCAAGCTTCTGAAACTGGAAATACTCGTATCCTGGAAAGCTATCTCATCGCCTCAAATGGCTTTACCTTAAACGCAACAGGCAGGAACTCCCTGAGTCCAACAGTCTCTTTGGAAAACAAGGAGGAGTTATGAGGATGTTTGATCTGATCAGAAATACCAAACCATGATGTACTGGTGCCCAGTGTTTGGGCTGACTGAGGCTGCCTAGTATCTTGATACCCGAGGCATGCCTCAGTCCTTTTACTGTTGTCTGAGGTGCTGTGCATCATCCCAAATAAGAGTGTTTTCCTAATTAGGTTTTGGGAAATCTGTAGGTATTTTGGGTTTTCTCTTAAACTTTCTGGTGGGACAAATACAGCTCTTCTCCCTATCTGTAGTTTGTTCAGTCCCTGTATTTGGCTCGGCCTCCTTCTTTCACAAGTTGCCGCCACTCTGTGTGTCCTGTACTGCAGAGCAGATGAGAGACATTTGACAGGTACTCCACCAAAAGCTGTTGAAGCTTTAGGTTTTTTTAATGTCTTTGACCCCATAGGTATGTAGGTGCAGTCAAAGGGGATTCTTAAGGTCAGAGTGGTCCTCAGCAGCCTTGGGGAAGGGGGAGATGACTCCTGCGATTTCCTTTCTGTGCTGGCAACTTTTCTGGCTCATGGATGAGTTTGTCTCGTCTTGTTCTGTCAGTGATACCTACCTGTTGCTGGTCCAGTCACTGGCAGGACAGAGTGCAACCCCACTGTTTCTACATTAGGAGAACAAAACTGACTTGTAGTTAGTGATACTTCAGCTTATCCTCTATTTCTTAAATTTCCACTGAAGAAAGAGAGTAGTGCTCAAGTTGGTGACTGCTATCTATATTTCTGGCACCTCAGCAGGAGTACAGCTGCCATATATTTGGTGCTATACCTTCTTTACCTCTGGGCTGCTTGCCAAAGGGAGACCATTTTAGGCCTGTGTGGCTAAGTAGGCAGCTTTCAGCTGATGTGTGCACCCCTGTAAAGGGGTGGAGAGCTGCTGCTGGTGAGCAGAGCTCTGGCTCCACCTTATTCCAAGGCATGGCTTCGAGCTTTCTTGTTATTCAAATAGTACTGAGAATATCCTTCTGAAACCTTAATGCTGTAGTAAACAAACAGGTCTTGGTGCAGCCAAAGCCTGTGGCTTCCTTCCCTGCTTGGTGCATGCAGTGTTTGTACGTGGAGGTAATAGCTGTCTCATGTACTGACAAATGTATTAATGACTGGACCAGGATTAATACTGCGGAGAGTGACTGCTTTGTTCTTCATAGCTGGTTCCTGCTGCTTAATGAGTTGCTCTTAAAACTCTTGTTTTCAACCCTAGTTAGGTCTGTGACTTGGCCAAGTGAAGGCTTAGAGCTCCCTGTGATTAGTCATTATAATTAGCTCGGAAATCTTTGCCTCTGTGATCAAGGCGCACTGTATAATGCGGCTTATAGTAGGCTCTAGTCCTGTCACATACCTTCAGAGTGGTATAAATGACAGTGCTTTCTTGCATTATATATATCTCTTTTAAATTGTGCTGTGACTTTATTTTTTTTATTCTAAATATGTACCAAGCAGGTAAATATGAAGTAACTGGCTCCTCAAACACTTGTGGTTATTGCTAGTCTCTGCTTCTCTGAGATACAACAGTTTGTGGTCATGAGTGTAAGGTAAGGTTGAGACATCGTGACTAGTGACTGATTAAGTCTAGAAGCCATATCAAAAAGAAGAGTTTAGTGTAGTTAGAATGAGCATGTTTCCTTCCTAGGAAGTTTATACCTCTTTCTGCATTGGCTGACCTTGTCTTCTGAGGCGTTGACTTGGCGGTCTAACAAGATGAGCAATCCCATGTTCTTGTTTAAACTTGAAAGAACAGCTTGAAAATACAAAGTTGATTTGTAAATTGAGTATGTTATTAAAAAAAAAATCTTTTGTAAGGAATGTTAGGTTAGATGTCTCTTTCTTTAACCTTTACAAGCTTTTAATTTATAGTTCCATATCAAAGTCTTGATGACTTTTTTCCTTTTGAAAGTGCAAGAGGATGTACCCAGCCTGCGTGAAGGCAGTGAAAGTGTCTCTTGCATATTCTAGAATTGGGCTGCTTTTGTGCTTCTCATATGAGGTTTTGAGATGATATAACTGACTTTAACTTACCTTTCCAATTCTCTTCAAAAGTTCAACTCTATGCACACCTTGCTCTTTGAACTTTTTAAAGGGAAGTATTGGTAAGCATTGCCTTACTTGAGGGAGGAGGCTGCAGCAGTGTGATAAAATTGCAAAAATCCCCTCTTGGGAGGAAATTCTAGTTTATGCCTTCCCCTTCAGCCCTGTCCTTCTGTTGTGCAGATACTTTCAGGGGACATTAGCAAGGTCTCTTATGTCTTCCTTGTGTGTGTGTAACTCAGTGTATCTCTAGAAGAGTATTCCCCTGTCCCACTAGGGGCAGGAAGATAAGGTTGTGACTTTCTGTTGTTAAAGTTATTTCATTTTTGCTACCTCCCTTATCTCTGCATTTTTTTACCTGGATGGATTTCATAATAACCTGAGAGAGCCAATCGCTTGTTTTTGCAGTGTAGTTGTCTAATTAAGGGAGTCATAACCATGAGGCTGTTCTCACAGAACTTTTTGGTTTTGCTCTCTGTAGGTATTTGTGATAGGCTGTCATGATAGCACGTGCATGTACTTTTAGATGACTACATGTCTTACCAGGTGGGAGTTTAGGTCATATAGAGACTTCAACTTGGAAGTTGGGTATTGGAAATAGTTCTTAGTGTATGTATCCTCAAATTGGTGTCCTCCTAGACTTTGTAGTGTGAAAGCACCACATATCAAGTGTGGTTTGGAAATGCCTAAGGACCGCGTATTAACAAGGCCTGCCATTGGGACACAGTGCCTGCCCTCCCCTCTTAGCTGGTCCCTGGAGTGGACACAGAGGAATTCTAGTTCTTTGCCGAGATTTGGGATGGATAAAGACTGAGGGAAAAACCTCTCCCGAGTGGGAAATGACCTGCCCTCTTGAACTGAAGCAGCAGGACTGGGAAAGTCTGTCTTACATAACAGCATTGCTTTTGAACTCTGTACTTGCATTGAAATGTGGAGGTTTTTTCTTCTTTCCAAATTGCCACCGCCTTTGGGGGTGCTAAACGCATCTCTCTCTTGTCATCAATAACGTCAATTTGCCTCTGGGCCGTATGTGAATGGGGATAGGAAGAGGATTTTCCTCTGCCTCTCCACCCTGTGTGGAGAGCTAGCTGCCCCAGGTAGCAGGCACCATTGACTGGAGTTGTATATAGTTCTGTGTGTAGGTTTCTGACAGCGGTATGAGAAGCTAAAAGTGCTACATCTGTAATCAAAACTTTGTTTTGGTGCTAAACAGTGCCAACCATGTGTAGCTACCAGGGTGTGTATCTATTACCTTGGCTGATTCCACTCCATTCTGAGGAGGAGACTGTTCTAGGTGCTTTTGTGGGCAGTAAAGTGCTGTAAAGGCAGACAGGCATACCAGGTGTAGTATTCCTACTTTCTCTGTATTGCTTTCTGTCTGGGAATCTTAAAGATGTCCCTCCTGGGACTCTTGTGCTGATTTGTGCAGCTGCCACCGCACTGTTCATGACAGTAGCCATGGGAACACAAGTAGGATGATACAAGTTAAGACTACAACCTGTTGCTAGGCAGACCCAGTTCAGTGTGTGGATTTAAGTAGTCTTAACAATAAAAACCCCTCCCCTGTTTTGATATTTTACCTCTTTAGTGAAGGAAGTTAACTCAGCTCACCCCAAATTCTGGGTGTTTGTAGGCTGGTATAATGAAACCAGCCCCAAAAGGTTCCCCTGACAGCAGCCAACTTTAGGGGAACTGCCATTTGTACATCTGAATAATGAGTGGCTGAGTGAGCAAGAGCTTTGGCAGGTAAGTTTTGACACAATTGTTTCTTGAAAACAGAGTGCTGTGAAGTAAAGCCATGTGCCATCCATTGCAAAACTGCCATGCTGCTCATACAGGCTAAAAGTTGTAGCCTGCATTAAAATAGATGCTGCTAAAAGTGACACACACTCTAAACAAAGGTCATGGGCTTAAAATATCACAAGATCACTTCTAAACTGTCTGTAAAAACGTAAAATTATGACTAAGGCAAGGTGATTATCAAAACTTGCTGCTTTCACACGCTGTTTGTGTCGATCCTGTTATGGGCTGAATGAGCTGGCCTAGATCTTTTAACTTGGGCAATCTCTTGTTGATAACGTGCTTTTGTCCCAAGCTTGTGTTTTGGCATTTGTTGTTCAAGAAATAAGGGCAGTCTGTTCCCTTGTGTTGTTTTTGTCGTGGAAGCTTCACAAAGGGTGTATGGCAAATTATGAGTGCCTGAAGAGAACTGGAGACCCAAACTTTCAGGGAGCAGTGGGCCCCATGGGCCTCTTGAGGGCTGAGCTCCAGCATGCCTTTGTCTCTGCAGCTGTTGGCTTCCTGTGTCAGAGCAGTAATAGGTTATGCTCTGGCCACTGGTTTAAATGGATCTTTTTTATTTGATAAACATTTGCTGTGCAGTAACTCTCGTTCCTGTTGGAATAAGGCCATTTATAGAGATGCTCCCAATTACCACCTGCTCTTTTTCTTTCTTAGCAAAGTACACTCTTACCTAAATTAACCTCCCAAAGCAAATGCTTTGAAGTTTTCATTTGCACCTTGGCTCTCTGCTGTCCCTTTCCTTTCTGACCACCGTAACAAACTGCAGTTGTCTTTGCTTGTCCTCCAAGAAATTACCTACTTCTGGGGGAAAACTGCTTGACTGGCTTGCCTCAAGTGTTTTTGTAGTCAATTCTCATAAGAAAATACTGCTTTCCTTTTTAATATGCCTTGACACTACTTTTCATTTCCGAAGTTACTGTTTGTGGTTCTCCAACTTTCATTGTGATTTGTGTACAACTTTTAGATGATATCTGCCTATACTGGGATTTCTGCACTGTTCTCTGTGCTTTGGAACCCTCTTTCCCTATCTTTTGTCCCTCCAGGAGAGATACCTTCTCTGTACCCAGTAGTTATTCTCCTAAGTTCCCTCTGAGACTGCAAGAAAGTGGTCACGATTTTTTGATTTGTTACAGTTTTGCTGGAAAAGAGGGAAGAACGTAGCAGAATTATGTCCCTTAACATGTTCTGAAACTTAGATGCCTCTCTGGCTGTGGTGTCTGCTTTTTGAGCATTTGAGTAGCAATGATGCTTTTACCTTTCAGGCTTTTTGCATGGCTGAAGAATTTCTGCCTCAGCTACTCCTGTGGAAGCCTTGTATGCTCTTGTAGGAGCACATGCTTCTCCATGCTTTAGCCTGGTAGATCTTATGTCTCTTTGGCCAGTAGTCACTATTCTCCTGGACTGTTGGTGCTGTGAGCCAACAGGTCTGTGATAAAGTGTGAGGGCTGATCTCTCCGGCAGGCAGGGCTACCCTGGGGATTGGCTGAGTGTTTGGAGCTTCCAGCCAGCTCCGGCTTGCTGGGCACCGAGGCAGAGTTTTGAGTAGTTCTGAAGCTTGTTGTACCTGTTTGGATAGGAGGGAGGAGTGCTCCCCTGTTTTGTGAATAAAGCAAACCTTGGCTTTACTAACTCACTCAAATCTGCAAGCAGTGAGCTGTGATGCACCGAGGACGGGGAAATGCTCTAAAGAGCTTTTCCTTTTCTTGCTGTAGACTTGGCCTTGTGTTCATCACTGGGTGTGCTGAGGGGTTCTGGGGGACTACAGCTGCATCTCATCTGAAGTTCTCACCATATCTCTTCTTCTGTTAGGCGTAACAGAAGTGTTGTATAACTTGGGGGACAGGCTTGCTGGTGGGAACTTGGTGGTAAAGGGAAGATTTTTCAGAGTCCTCTGGGTTTCAGCCCAAGATCCAAGATGCTTGGCAAATTGTTTTCTCCTGTGCCCACTGGCTTCAAGGAGCAGATCTACTCTCTGGGAAACTGCTGCATTGTGCTCTAACTCCTGTATTTTGGGTGGAGTTTTAGTCCTCGTGAATTGGTTCTTAGTGTGGTGTGTGTCTTTCCATGGATGTGTTTGATACCCCCTGCCAATTTGCTTGGGAACGTGAGTGCATGGGATCAGTTTCTCAGGCAGTTTTAGGTGGATCAGCAAGCTGTCCTCCGCGTGCAGGTCAGATACTGTCCTTGCGCTGCAGTCAAGGCAGGCACAAATCCAGCCATGCTGCTGGCAGCCTGAAAACTGACAAAGGGTCTAGAGGTGTGTTTGTGGGTTTGAGTGAAAAATTACTTTTTCTGTTACAGCAGAAACAGAGGTGCTGGGGCTGGGAAGCAGCTCTGGTGCAGCATGTGGCCGAGCAACATCAGTCTGCTGGTCAGTAGCAGAGATAGGCAGCCCTCGATCTGCCTTGCAGTCCATGACTGGCTGCTGCTGGTTTGAAAGAGTGGATGTGTATGGAGCGGACCTTTTATAAATGTTTAGGCTATTCAAAACACGTGTGAAAGTAGTTACGTTAGGAAAATGGATGCCTTTTGTTGTACTCATCTTACTGAAGTAATTTTATAGGATGGAGGATAAAGACAAAATTTCTTAAACACCTAATTAACTATTTTTAGAGGTCACAAAACCAAATAAATGAATTGTTGGAGGATATAGGCTTGGAAGCAGACCTTATGGCTCTGAAACTTATTGGGAAGGGACTGTTTTCTTGTCGTCTTACCTGAGCCCTTATGAAGAAGCTTTGGGAGCAGACGCTGGTCTCCTCTTGAAACCAACTGTCTCCAGCTCAGTTCAGTGGAATGCTGCCCTGGTTGGTTATCGTTTGCTCTGTGGTGGCTGCTGTGTTGCCCAGAATGATTCCTCCCCAGCAGCAGTGCATCCTTTTGTTTCAGCTCAAGAGAAGGAAACTACTGGGTGCAGTAACATTGCTTGCAAAAAGATTTCAGTGTCTGCTGGGGGAAGGAGTAGGAGGAGATGCAATGGGGTCTCTGAAAGATACAGGCAGGAGAAATCTCCATTGACTGTAGAGTGGGTACACAAATAAAAGCAATAAATTTAATTTATGCTACCATAGCAGGGGCAAAGCTTGGAGCAGGTGCACACTCGAAGCTTGCTGAAGTTGGATAGATGCATGCTGAAATGTTTATCAAACCTGAGAATAAAAGGAAGAGGTTGAATTTAACCTTTGTTTTGGATGGATTTTAAAAATAACTTATTTCTAAAGTAAGCATCAGTTACAACCAGGGTTTGAAAAATGGACTTAGTGCTTGCAAGCCACAGGGGGAAACACCTGTGCTGCAATATGCCCTGCAGCAGGGAGGAATGAAATGGTTGGGTACTGCTTGCTTACTGTGGTGCTTCTTGGCTGTTGTAGTTGGGTTCTCCTTGTGTACTGGGGTTGCCTTCACACTCTTATTGCTACTCAGTTCTAATGTAGTAGGCATAATTTGGCTTGATGTCTGTATCTCACTGTTGTTCAAGTGATCCTGAGCCTCTGGAGTATGAAAGAATGAATCTAGTTGGTCTTAGCTGAGTTTTATCCCATAAAATTATGATATGCAGTTGAGGCACTGAAGCTGTCTTCAGACCAAGGAAGACACTACTGCACTAATGTGCTAATTTTATGCTCTCACTTGGCAGGTTGCCTTTGTAATCAAAGGGCTGGAAATTTTTCAGTTCGAACAAAATGTTCTAAGTAGCTGTTCTCTAGGTGGAAATGGATTTGATATGGGATACTGCCTTCAAAAGAAATCCATCTTCCCATATCTTTCTGGGCATCATTATGCTTACTAAAGTTCTTGCTCCTGGTTAAGCGAAGCAATAGTCAAGACCTGGGTAAGCATTGCCTTTGGACTTACCTTAGCAGTAGTGTTATCTTGTCCATGTCTGTGCTTCTGATTGGAATGGAGAAGGGGAGATGTTTCAGAAAGTACCTGGAAGTTTTAGGAAGGAGAGTGCTAATTTAAGTTCAACAGAACCATTCTGTCAAGTGTAATTTTAGCTCTGTTTGGTTAATAACTATTGCATGGGCTTGGTAGAAAGTACCGTCACCGCTTTTTTTAAGCAAGTTTGCAGGAGAATGTTTTGATGAGTTTTACAATACCTGACATGTAAGAATTATGCAGCAGATTAAGTATCTGCTTCTCATCAATAGTATAAAAGTAATTAGAAACATTTTTTATGTCCTTGGGTTTTTTGCCCTGGCTTTTAGAGAATGGGAGAGTATTGACCAGAGACCATGTGTATCCTGGCATTTTCCAATGAAAATGTCCATGGGAGGAGAACGGTCAGAGAAATCGTACAGTTGTGCGAAAGGCCATATGATGTTACTAGAAAGCTTAAAACAAATAGTAGAATTGCTTCCAGGCTGTATGAAACTTGTCTTTCTGTTGTCTTTGATTTTAAAAGAAAAAAAAAAATAAAACCTAGCTTTCAGTGGTTTGAATCTATACAGAATTTTAAATACAGTTTTTTAAGATTTCAGCTTCTGTAATACTGTAACGAGAGCTGGCTGGTAAACGTTGCTTTGAGTTCAAGATGAAACAAAACTCTGTGTGCCATATGTTAAAGGGACAAGCTGACTTGACAAGAATGTGTTCGTTTTGCATTTTGGCAAGACTCTGTAGTCTTGGAGGGCAACTATACAGGGAGAGAAATCAGTGAAGATGCAAGAACGATGTGAGAAGGACTTGAGGTCAGCATAGCTGGAAACTAACTGTCTTGGATGGGAGGGAGTGAATAGGAAAAACCAACTAAGAGCTGAAAAGTGGCAGGCTGTTTTTATTTTATGTGTGCATGTCCTCTTCCAAAGGTATTTGGCTAGTCTTTTCTGTTGTTCTATCATTCAATAGGTTAAACCATTCAGTAGTTGATGGTTTAGGTAAATGCAAATCTACCCTTCCTGTACTTTGTAGAATATGGTNATGTTCATGACAGTGTCTTACTGGCTGCAGTCTGCTGTATTTGAAGATCTAACATGTCTACATTGAGCTGAGCTATTTCTCCTACCTGCGGAAGCAGTTGTTGTCTGTGTTAGAGGCTTACATACGTGGGTGGGTGTACTGCTCTGGCAACCTGGGCAAATATGAATCCTACCTGATGATAGGAGAGCCAGGGAAAGAGAACTGAGGTTTTTTTCAGTTCATGTGCCCCCTGCCAGCCCTACAGCTGCTCAAGCTGAAACTCTTTATTTTTTGTGACTTCTACCTTACCCAAAACCCATTTGTTCAGAAGTTGAGCACTTAAATAGTGGGGATGCAAGTTGTGTTTGGTACCTGCTGTTGTTGCTTTGTCACTTAGGATTTCCTGTAGCCATCAGCAAATATGATGTCTCCACTGGACACTGTTTACTTGGCCCCGCTGTGCTGAGCTTAGTTCAGTTTGGTCACCTTAGAGTTAATGACTTGTGTGCTATAACCTTCAGAAAAAGTGCAGGGGGGATAGCAGCTCATATGTTTTACCCTCCTGCTGGTTGTCCTGCCTGTCCTCTGAAGCCAGGCAGCATCCTGTGGTACTGCTGTTGGGGTGTGAGGACCTTATGTGTGATTACCTTGTGCTGGCCTGTAGCAGGCCACTGGAAGTGTTAGTGAGCAAGCCAAACAAACTGCTGGCTCTGGGGAGTGTGCCTAAGCCAGATGCAGGAAGAGCCAAATGCCCTATGTTACTGTGCAGACTGGCTCCTGGCACAATATTCAGCTGAGTAAAATTGCAAGATGTCCTTTTTGCAGAGTCTAGAGTGTGATTTCACCTCTGAGTGGATCTTCTCAAGTCTTGTTCCTTTCGCTCAGGCTTGCGTTTTACAGTACAGATTCCATTCATTTGTGGCTAAGTATTCGTTTGGGTTGAGGGACCCTTGTGGCTTGTTTTCTTTCTACCTATAACCTCCCTTCTTTCCAGATTCAATGTTTCATCCCTGAGCCATGCAAGGCCTTGTACCTCTTTCAGAGGTAGAAATACTGCTACTCTACATTCCTAGACCTCTCTGAGGCTGGGACAGGCCTAACCTAACTTTCTCCTGGGTCGTGCCAATTCCTGTTCCTTGTACCGTGTAACAACTCAACCGCCTCACTCTGAAAAATAAGCAGTTCTGCTGATGCTCATGGTATGTGTTTGGAGCAGGACCCTCCTCTGCCGTTGAGGTGTCTGTGCTGCAGCAGGTAGTTACTGTGGCACTGAATTTGACCAGGCATGCCCAGGACCCTGTTCGGTCAGAGTAGGCATGTTGTGCTGGTGTTGTCAGGCATGAGATCCTTGTACTTGGGTTGTAGTACAATTGCATCCTCTTGTTTCACAGATGTGCTAGTGTGACACAACTTTAGGGTGACAAAAGATAGTCTACAGAAAGAGTATGGGCTAGTGTTGAGGGAAGTGGAGGGAATAGTGCCTCCAGATAGCCATAAATAGCCTTTGCTTGTGACCAAGCACAGCTAGAGCATTACTGAAGTGAGTGAAGGCATGAAGTAATGATTGTGGACTGACCCTGGAGTGAATTGGACCAGGGAAGCTGTCAACACACCAAAAATGGCCCTTCTGTGTAGAGGTCTGATTAATTGGTAACAATGGGGGAAAGAGCATGTAGAATACTGGGATTTGACATTAGCATTTGAAGGGCTCTCTGGAGTGTATCTGATTGCTGGGGATAGCTTGCAAAGCTGGCTGATAGGTTCCTTCCAGGTTCCTTCTTGACTTGTACTAACAAGAGAAGATGGGCAGTGGCAGGGATGAAACGTAACTTGTCCCTCTCCTTCAGTCATTTGGATTGAGAGTACGAGCTTATGCTGGGATTGGGGAAAATGAACGATGTCACTTGCAGTCTTCATGGCTCTTGGAATTTCCCTCCACAAAGAGAAGCTTGGGACACTTGTGTGCCACAGGAAAAGTAGCCACTGTTCCCATTTAGGGAAGGACATTCAGTGCACACTTAATCCGGGTTCTAAGATGAGTAATTAGCACTTCTGCTCTTTGTGTGTATGCTAAGCCTTCCTTGCGTTGTGGTGTTTCTTATTCTGTTACCTCCAGTGAGGCCACCTCTCTGCACAATTGGGATTGGACATTAATGAATGAGAAACCAGTTTGGAGATGAGGTATGCAGAAAATGTGGTGATATTTCTTCCCTCTTCCTTCCCCTTTTGGACCAATAGCTTAAAACCTTGTTTTGAAAAAACATCTTCCAGCTGATTTTTTCAAAGGGGGTAACAGGCAAGGCTTCTTCTAATAAGGGAAGATAAGCTGGTTTTAGATTACTGTGCCCTGCAGCAAAGAACGTTGAGATCTGAAGGGAAGAGGTCGTGGCAGGAGAAAAGACTCTAAAAAGAGCTTGGTTTTGTTAAGCAAAGTCCCCTAAAATTTCAACATGTGAGAATCCTTTCCACTTGGCAGAGACTGTGGCAGGTGTTTCACCATAGGATACTCCTTGCTTGACTTCCATTGTGACCTTGAGCAGAGAACTGAACCTTTTAGCTTTCTCTGGTTGGTTTTATTTGTGGTGTTCAGTACGGGCTTAAGAATAGAGTGGGCAAGTGTGTATGTGTGTGTGTATGTATAGCTGGAGACATGGGAGAAGAAACCAGCAGCCCAAGTAACTCAGGGCTGCGATCCCCCATCTGATTTGGTGACGAGATGGAGAGAGGAGGTGTCAGTGTTTGTGGTCTGTCTTATTAACAGAATTGATGCATCTGAAGTCTGGTCTGACTGCAGCAGACTAATTTATGTTCAGAAGGTAAAACGGGAAAAAATTTTCCTTTGTAACCTGTCTTCCAAAAATCAGAAGTGTTTCTGGCTGCAGGGTAACTAAGGTGCATTAACTATTCCACTGTGAATTCCTTGTGCAGACAGCGTGCTTACTACAGCTTTACTGCAAAGTAAAGCAGGTGCAGCCAGTGCTTGGCTGCCTGGCCAGCTCTGGGAGGAGTCTGCATTTGTGCGCTGTTGGGGGGAGGGATGGATGACTAGCAGGGAAAGCAAAATCTAAATTTACACTTTTCCCTTTCAAGTTGGTTGGAAGGAAGATAAATATACTGCAAATGTATGAAATATTGGGGTTAGACTCTGCTCTGCCTACAAATGGAGTGTTGAAAGATGGAAAGGTTTCCTGGACTACCCAGTGCTACTCACGTTAAGGGCATATTTCTCTGGGTTGCCTTAATGCTGTTTCTCTCACTTGCATTTGCAAGAAAAGACTGCTCCCAAGAGCTGCTGAAGTTGGGGAGTACTCAGCTCTTTGGTTTTCTGCGATGTCACTTCTGTGACAAAAGCCTGACAAGGTAGGGCAGCCACAGCTCTGAAGCAGAGAGGGTTCTTTGCTACCCTTACTAGCTCAGGAGAAACCTTCTTCTTGCACTTTGAGGGTTTGGAAGGTGTTTCTTGGCAGTTTCTCTTCTATGTTTTTTTTTTTTTTCTGTGACTGTTTCACCAGCGGTTTTCTGAGAATCTGGAGAGCCATGCCCTGAAAATCTGGGTGGGGTACACGTACATCAGGGAACACAAGGAACTCTAGCAGCAATGTATTCTGGTTTGCTGGATTCAAGCAAGAGCCTGAAGCCCAGAATTTCCCACATTTTGCTCGTGTACTGCAAAAGCAGGAGAAGGGAATGCCAAATGATGTGAATAGAAGCGTGTTTGTTTCTCCAGGAATCTTCTCTAGCTTCTTCTCTAGCTGCTTGTCTACACCCTCTGCATCACTCACACCTTGTCTCTGCCTCTGAGCTAAGAATTTTCCCCACAATGGTGTAAAACGGGAAACAATTTCCAAATCTTTATTAAATGGTAAGTCCAGCACTATGCCCTGCAAACCAATGAGAGGACAGCTGGACTAAGGAGTCCCCACAGCCTTTGTCACTCAACTGGGTGTAAGGTAGCCAGAGGGTGCTGAGTGCCTGTTGAATCCATCAGAAGTCATTGGTAGTGGAGCTCAGGTTTGTTCTAGCTGACTGTGTACAAGGTGTATCTGTACTTGGTTGTTTGAGAATCACAGAACATGATGGATTGGAACAGACCTTGAAAGATCTAGTCCAATCCCCCTGCCACAGCAGGGTCACCTAGACCAAGTTGCACAGGAACGTATCCGGGCAGGTTTTAAATGTCTCCAGAGAAGGAGACTTCACAACCCCCCTGGGCAGCCTGTTCCAGTGTTCTGTGTTCAGTCAACTTGTGGAAGGCAGAGATTAAAAGATGATCCTAAATCTATCTGCTGTGGTCTGTGAGAACCACGGTCTATTGGATGGTGAAATTTATCTTCCTAGGTTCACTTATAATGGAGCCTTAGGGCACCCTGAGGGGAATAGGCTCTTGTTACTCTCATGTGGAGGCAGAATTTAAGGAGGCTCCTCTCAGGGTTCAAGGTCTCATGATGACTTGCTTTACTGTGAAGAGATGCTATCATGACATGGACAAGCAGAAGCTGACCCAAGGCTTATGACCAAGTGTGCCTGGCTATAGTTTGATGTAGGTGGTATGACAGATGAGAACACAGTTGAGCTCAGAGGAGGGTAAGAAGTAAAGAGTAGGTAGAAGAGCTGCTGGAGCAGCCAAACAGCCATTGTCTTAATCAGCCCATGTTAGGAATGGCTTGTAGAAAGAATAATGAAATGCTGGCTGAGCCACCTGCTTGCTAGTGTGCACCTAAGTGTCTTGAAAATGTTTCTTTAAGGGCTCTCACCAGGTATGCCAAGCGCTTTGTGTCTGATTGATCTTCAGCTGTACTTTGGTTATCTATCATGGGTCTATCATGCTAATATAAGTCATCCATTCATTTAGTGTCACTAGTCCCTGCTGCTGATTCCTGGAAACTTAATTTTGAATTGCCAGAGCATGAACACTGGTGGGATAAGCAGTAAGTCTGAAGTGCTGGTGTGGTTTGGGAGCAGTCTACATGGAGCTCTCAGGTTCGGGAGCAGCTGTTGGGAGCCTGGGTGCCTGCTGCTTGTCTTTTCTGTTCCCTCAAGTTTCATGCTTCCTAGTAAGCGATCTTCCTCAGTAATTGGCCTAGGGTCTTGGAAGATGTGTGCAACACCATGTTCTGCCGTAGAGCTGCTTGTAAGGGAGCAGAGTGATGTTGCTTGTAGTTTGAGAACAGTCCTTGAGGCCCATCCTCCTTAGGCACGCTGTGACTTGCTCTTTTCAAAGGCTTATAGGGCGGCCCAGTTGTTAGTTTGCAGAGTTCTTTCCTTATGGCTTATCAATTACAGCTTTAAAAATAAACTTGGAATTATTGGCTGTGTGCAGACTTGTTACAGTGGGATATGCTGCTCATGTAAGAGAGATGTGGGTCATCTGCTGGCAGGCAGAAATCTGTAGTGTAGCTGCTGCTGGGCCTTCCACCAGTGGAACTTGCTGGGAGGCAGCTCAGTATGGCTGTAGAAAGCACAGCTCTGCCAATATACCAAGATACATACTGGGAATGCACTGAGGGTGATTTTGTACTCAACTGCTGTGGAGTGAATCCATGAACATAATGCCATGAACCAGAGCCTAGCTAGGTCTCTTTTTAGGTTGGGTCTTGTATTACCCTTTCCCTTCTCTTCTTCAATTTCTGATGTAAAATCATTGTAGGGTGTCTTTCCTCTTTTGTTTCAGTATAGCTGATTTTAATCCACAGTGTTACCCTATCACCTGTGGTTGTCCAAAATGGGAAATTGGCAAGAGACTTGATTAAAGCATAGCAGTATGTTTCTAGTACCTAAATGTTTTGTCCTCTTTTGTTTAGCTCTCCTTTTTCTGGCAGTTCACCTGGTGTGGATGTAAGACATACTGTTCTGAACTTTTCAGAATTGCTTCTGCTTGTTGCCTGTGTTCAGGAGCTGCTGTTGCAGTGCCTGGTTAGAGTAAACTGATGTGGCACACAAGGAAGGATGGACTGAGAAAGTAGGGAAGAAGACTTATGTGAAAGCAAAGGCGTAGACAGCCTCTTTTCTTATGGCTAGCAGCTTGCTTTTCTTTCGTTATTTCTTTCACTAATGTATTCCTTCATTTTCCTGTGCATTGGTGTTTGAAACACTGCTAGAGAGGGACAGCATAGATGCAGTGTCCTCTGTACTGAAGTCTAACAGAGATAGACCATTAGCGTCTCTCTAACCAACTTATCCTTAACTACTGCTTTTTGTTCCTGGGTTTTCCAGAAGATCTTGCTGACTTGCTTCACAACAGGAAGTCTGCAGTGCTGTAAATAACTGGGTGGTTCAGTCTTTTTTTTTTTTCCCCCATCCAACATTTTACCAGTCAGAATTAAAATTCCTTTTTGTTGGCATCAGTCATCTTGAGCAAGGACTAGTCTTTCTCTTGGCACATAACCTATCAATTTCCATTTTGAAGGAGTGTGGGATTTCAGGAAGAGGGTTTGGGTCCTGCCTTGCTCTTCTGTTGTATTTTCGCAGTGTTTCCTACAAAGGTATGGGATATGAAGATGCTGCAGCATGTCAAAATATCCTTGGACTGTGCCTGGAAGACTGCTGTTTTAACCTGACTGTAGGAAAAGGAAGCTTAGTTCAGCAGCCTCCACACATGGAACTTCAGTTTCCTAATGAAGTTCTGCTGCTGAATTGACTCCATTATACCAGTGTAACCACAGAGCAGCCTCCTTCCACTGCAGCAGGGAGTGGTGTGGTATGACTGCTTTTTCACTGAAAACTGTGCAGTTTAACTTGTTCTCATCTTCCATAACTTGTACAGCGATCTGGGTTGTCATGACTCTACCTGCTTGAGGCAGTAGCTATAGGTAGGCTAACTGTACTCTGCAGTGAGATTCTTGGAGATAAGAATTTCAGGAACTCCTTTGATAGCTCAGGTATATGCGCATTATTCTCCTGCTACGTTCTTTCCGTAGCTTGTTTTAAGTAAATCTGAAGCTCTGTAACACAGCTCTGGCTACAGATCTGCAGAGACATAGGGTTCTGA
Source organism: Rhinopomastus cyanomelas (assembly GCA_013400115.1). NCBI lineage: Eukaryota > Metazoa > Chordata > Aves > Bucerotiformes > Rhinopomastidae > Rhinopomastus > Rhinopomastus cyanomelas. Next base: position 119,704 of record VXBP01010779.1, on the reverse strand, counting down.
CTTTTTCTTTGTCTGTACTAAAAAGCTTTTTTTGTATGAGCTGAGCTAGGATGTGAATTTAATCTGTAGTTAAGGCTGTATAACCCTTATAGCGGACCTCCAGTCAGTTGTCAATAGCTTTCTCTCCCCTTTCTTTTCCTTTCCAGTACGGTCTCCTAATTAGGAAGTGGTTTTGTGAAATCTTAAATGATGTTTGGGAAGCTGTAGACTTGCCTAGAGTAGACAAGGCATCTCATGTCCTTTGAGACACCACTTTGAGGCTGTTAGCCCAAGGGCATCTTCCTGTTGTCCTGTTGGAATGAAAGGTTTTTGCTTTTGCTTTGCCCCCTTGGGACAGCAAATATTTTATGATGATCTCTAGTGTCTAAGTCTCTGGAAAGGCCTGTGTCTCAAGCAAAAGGGGTATGGGTTTCAAGAGACTTGTCTAGGTAACTGGCCTGATGTCTTCTCCCATTAGTACTGGAACTGGATGTGCAAGTGCTGTTGATGTCTACACTGGAGAAGTTATGAAATAGTTGAGGGTGTGACTGGAAGTGACTGGAAAGTGCTGTAGTGTAGCTCTCTTTCAGAACTCTGCTTTTTATTTCTTCCCTCAGAAGAGACATTTTTGTAGTTCAGTCTGCAGTGGAAGTTGTTCTTCCGGTGTGGTCATCTGCCTGTGTTGGTAAGCTGATAGCACTGCAAGATTTGTTCTTTGGATGTGAAGGAAGTCTCTTTTAGTCACCATTACCTGTAGGAGGCAACTTAAATTGACTTTCTCTGATGGCCAAAAATAAATCAATTTTTTTACAGCTTTTTCTTTGGAACCACAGTGAGTAAGCATGCCAGCCGACTAGCTAAGCTTTTGCTGTAACAGTACTTCAGAGGAGAAGGCATGGGAATTCTGGCTATATAAGGCATCTTAGCAGGGCATGGTCTTCATGAATCAGTAATGAAGGGCAAGGAGTCCCATTCCAAGGATCAGATCTTTCTGGTCTGAGAGTAGAAAATAATTCCCTTGGGTTTTTTTAATAAATGAATTTCTAAATAACTAGTTTTCTGGGGTGTCTTGTAAACTCTGGGCTCAAAGTCAGAAGATCAGACTAATGCAGATACTTGTAGCCAAAAGTAAATGATACCTGGGAATGATTCATGGATGACAGTGTTGTTTCATGAAAGCTACATAATTCTCTAGGGCAAGATTCAGAATGTGAAATGCCACTTAATCTCTATGGAAAGGTCATGGATGTGGTGTACTAAATGTGAGGCCTTGATAGGGAAAAAGTCATTACCTCTCAGAATCCACTTTCCCCTTCCCAAGTCCAGTGTGGAAAAACCAGGATGGATATTCCTGAGACAAGGTTAGGATTAAAAGTGTTGCTGTTGTGTTTCAGCTATTCAGAATGTTTTCTGTCACTAATGAATTCAAATAAGTTTTCCTCATTTCTAAATATATCTTCTCATTTTAAAAGCATAGTGTGTATGTATAAAAGTATCTAGGAATTGAATTAGTGGTAATGTGGGATCGGATTTACTTCTTGGCTCTGCAGTTTCTGTATCACGAAGGAAGCTGTTACATAGACTGGGATGTTGTAGCTGTTTCTTTACTTTTGCACGGTAACACTAGGTCTTTATGTACCATTTCAGAGCCCTCAGGATATATAACCTTCTGTTTGAATTAACAGTATTGATACTTTCTATTTCTGACACTTTTCTTCTCCCCTTTGTCTCATTTTAGAGATACAGCAGCTGGCAACAAATGTGCACACTCCTGTAGTATGTTGTGACGTTCCAATTGCACTTCTGAATGGTGATAAATGTACCTTGTATTAAAGAGCTTTATTTGAAAGCATATCTGATGAAAATTTATGGGCTAACTCAATTAGGCATGATATGTTTCTCATTCCTAGATAAGTGAATGAAGTTCCAAGTTCCTATAGCTGACTTCTTTAAAAGCTTCTGGGAAAGAGCAGGTGGAAAGAAAATAGTTTCTGCTCCCTGTGTTTCAAAACTTCGGCTCTGGGTGGTGTGCGAGATGACCAAGACGCTAGGACATAACAAGACAGGACAAGTGTCCCATGAGACAGGACAAGACCTGTGAGAACATGGATCATAATATGGGTCTTTACCTGTGTCCACTGTGTGTGTGCCTTGTTCTACTAGGACTTAGGTGTCTGGGGAAGTTCCCTTCCTAATTCACAAGCATTATTCTTACTGGCAGTGCTGAGAATTATACTATCATAAATGGCCAAGAAATGTAAGGAACAAGGGAAACACACCATGGTTTTTGAACAGTTATAGAAAGTAGTAGGGTTATTTATTTCAAGTGAGTTTTCTACAGAAGAGCTGAGGCAGCCAAACAAGAGATTATGTAGTGTCATGGCAAACCCAGGAATGGGAATTGCCACTTCTATTAAAAAGAATGTGTTTATTTTTTGGATGGTTCTGTAAGAGCAGCAGAGGAAGAGCTTCTAAAAGTGGAAAAATCTACTTTCCTAGTGGTGTTGGTAGCATGTCCTTAGCCTATACACTTAAAATGAAACTTCTGTTCAGGAAAGTGCCAACATCACAGGGACATGACCAATCCTAAACTTGCTGAGGGAGTGATGACAACCACCTAGTGCATGTTGCGTGCAGCTCATGGGGGGAATCTACTCTGCGATATTCTTCTGCTGGGAGATGGCTGTGACAAATGCACAATTTTGGTCGTACACACTGTAGTCTGGTGTGTTCAGTCTTTTTTTTTCTCCCTTGTTCCTACAGAGGAAATTTGTTCTTGCAGGTGGTGCAGTAGGTCAAAGGCATGGTGCTGTTGTCTGACACTAAATGTTACTGCAGGGTGATAGCTGAACCTGCTGGCATGTGACCTTCAGTTTTAGGAATTGAGAAGCAACCTGGAAGTGCCTTGTGAGAGCTTTAGCTTTCCAGTAGTGTCACCCTTGTAAAGCAGGGCTTAGAAGAAAAAGCTATTGTTCCTGTAGATGATTGGGTGGGATCTTCAGAAGGGCTTTTCTCTCAATTAGGATGTAGGGGAAGGAGGTTGCATCACTAGCTAGTGTAAGATGGAAACAAGTTTCCCAGCCTTACCAACTCTGTGGAAAAGGAACTATCCAAGGGCAGTAAGCCAGAGATGTGGAAACTTGTGCTCTGGTGTCATCTTTCCTAGAAATTGCTGCAGACTTCTGTGCTGGAGATAGCATAGATATTCAAACTAACTGCATAGGAGGAGTGCTCTTTTCTTGGTGTATTGCTATAGTCAGGGGTGCAGGGATTCTCAAATAGAGTCCAGGCATCTTACTGAGCATTAATTGCTTTATTTTCTTGTGCAGGGATGACTTAAAACCTACTCTCTCAGCATCTATACTAGCCTCATGTGTCTATTCTACATTCTGACTGGGCAGTTGCATTTGGAGGTGCTGATGTTGTAGGAGGGACGTGCCAAAGGGCTCTTGGACTGATGATGCCTTCTAATGAACGTGTTCATTCTTGTAGCTGAACCAATTGGATTCTGTGAAAAGGGGAAATTGAGGGGCTTTTGTTTGCAGTTTTAGACCACACTGATGCTGTTTGGACTGTGTTGCTGGAGGCTGTGTGAGTTGATGTAGCATGTAGATTATCAGTCTGGACACAATACTGGTACCTGTGATAATCATGATGTTGAGTAGAACAATATTCTGAATTTCTGGGGGCTTGTCTTATTTCCTTGTCTTGTGCCAAGGTTTTGCAGACCTTGCTGGAACAGAAGAGCTACTGGTTGTAGCTTATAAAGTATAGACAAGAAAAAATAACAGTGTGAAGATCTGACACAGCTTTGAGAAAGCTTGGGCCAGCGTCCTGCGCAGTGACAGTTTTTGAAGATTGAGTTTGTCTAGTGCTTCATGGGGGTTTCATTTCCCTGCTGCTTCTTTGTATTGTGCGGTGGCACATGTTGTGACTGCTCCTGCAGCTGCTGAAGGATAGTAGAGAGCCGTCTGCAGAGGTGTGTGAGGGTGAAACGTCACAACCTGTGATGTTGGACCTTGTAGGTCCAACAACCCCAGCTGCGTGCCCGGGGTTCTGCAAGTCGAGATGTAGGAAGTGTTGACAAGAGTGAGCTTGGGAGTCTTGCTTGTGTTTTCGCCCGCTTTAGTCAGCCAGTGCCTTCTGTGGGCATTACTCAGATGAGATCATAGGAATAAAGAGAATAAGATGTTCTTGATGCTCTGCACAGTAAATGCGTGCTGCTGTAGAAAAAGAGCTTTAGTAGTCTTGTTTGCTGAAGCCATTTTACTCGAGTTTGGTTTTGTATTTTTGATTAGTAGTATATATTTTAAATTTTTGAACTCAGGCATGGTGTCTTTTGTAGGCTGCAAACTTTGCTGCTGCTGTACATTCAGGCTAGATATTAATGCACAGAATTGGACCAAGAATCTCATCTTGAATATCTGACTACAAGTAGTTTTAGTATTGGAAAGCTGGACCAATCGGAGCGTGTCTTAAAAGGAGCTGAGGCTCTCAGCAGTATCCCTGGCCATGCCAACAAGTGTTGTCTTAACGTGAGCAAAACTTTTGCCGAGGGGCTGTGTGCATGCAGGGAGGGGGAGGTGAGGCTGGAGGATTTTCTGGGGTAGGAGGAGGGGTAGAAGAGATATGTCTGTGGAGTCAACTTACCCTGAATTATTTTGACATTATTTCTTTCCCTTCAATATAAATACAACTGGTTTTGTAGCAATTAGTACTTGAGTGGTAAACAGAGCAGAAAACTCAAGACTTTCAGGTGTGCAAAGTGAAACTAGAGCTGTAGCAGTACCTATAGCTTCCAGCTACATTAAGCAACTGTTTCGTGGTGCCTGTCTTGTAGCCTATCCTATAAGGTAGAAAACTTTTATTGAAGTAGCAGCCTATGAATCCAGACATCAGAGTAAATGGTTGTTTTTTCAATAAATGCAGTAATTGTTCTGGGCAAGTTCTAGTGCAGGCTAGAGTACAAATGAACACACAGCTCTTCTAAAGCAAGATGCAAGCATCACAGAATGCTCGGCAAAGGCCTTTGCCACAGGTAAATGCTGCAGAATCACTGGCCTGCTTTGCCTTGTAGTTTTGTTTGACAGTCTACTTTCCTCTCTGGTGCCAGCATGTTTCAGCTTTTCTCTTGCTCCAGCCCACACACCTGTAAGACTGTTGTGTTCTCCAAGATGTACCTTTCCCCCACCTTTGAAGCCCCAGCAATCTTCGAGTGGTTTAGCTTCATAGTCTCTAATAACTCTGCTCTTCTAAATACTGTCCCTCCCCTGAGGCTCTCTGTCCTGTTTATGTCCCTCTGTTTTTGGTTTCCCTTGCTGCATTGTTCTTGTTGCTGCTTTTTTAACTTCTGCATGGATCTGTGTAAGCACCATTAAGCCCTTTTCTACGAGCTGGGGAGCTGAACTTTGGGTTTGAAGCTACACAGCAGTATAACAAGAGGGTGCAGTCGGTCATTGATTCTCCGAACGTGATAGTGTGGAGACAGTGCTTCCGAGTGTTTGCACTGGGTGCTGGAGGACAGGGAATAATTGCTTAATACCTTCTTAATGTAGCTGGAGCTCAGTATGATCCCCTGAGGAGAGCCACTGGTTACTTTTATGGAGTTATCTAGTGGTCACTGAATAAAGAACCGCGTTCTGAATTTGTTCAGTGTGGTGTAACTGGTCTGTGAAGGGGCAGAGCTGGGTTCCTATCAAACAGCTGCTAGGAGCTGGCCACTGCATTTATTCCTATTCTATAATTTGTGGGAAGTGAAAACATGAGACCTCTGGGCTCTTAACAGAGGCTTTGGCTGCCTTCACTGTGATGGTTTTTGGAAGGAAGGAAGAGAAAGGGTGGTTTTACCCTGAGCATGAATTATGTCTGAAAAGGGTGGTTTTTTGTTTTTCCTTCATTTTAATGTGGAGAAAACAAGAATTCTCAGTCTCAGTAATGAGGCTTTTTACTTGCTGAATAGGATCTCAGTCTTCAGATTGGAAAGACTAATGGCCCTGAACACAGTAAAATTAAGTTAATTTGGTAGCTGTATATCTGTGTTTGAGGAGAAGTAGTGCTGCAGTGTGCACTGTGCAAGTGATGTGGTATGAGAGAAGTGCAACGGGGCAGGTAACTGCTGTGCAAACTGCCTGCCTCTGTCTTGCAGGGAAGAGTCTCCTCCTTTCTGACCAGTGCCAAGCTGCGTTCCTCCCTCAGCTCTACCAAACCACACTCTTCTTCCAGCTGGGTCCTGGCTCCTTGTTTTATCTGTGCTGCCAGGCTGGCATCCAGCTGGCTTTGCTGTATCTGTTTAGCCTCACCATCCCTTTTGTGCTTAGTTCTTTGTGATAATGACTGGAGAAAAAGGCTTAGACTCCCCTTCCCCTGTCTTATGGCTGCTGAGGCATTCCCGGCCTTCTCCCCTCCATCTCCAGCTGCCTCTCAGCTCTTTGTGTGTGAGCTCTGCTCATGACATTCATCACGTGGTGGTTGTGTTTCAGAGAGCTTGTCAGGCCTTGTCCCTGGAAACTTCTGTCCTCTGTTACACAGCATACGGGAAGGGGATCATGCTTTAGACCTGGGTTGGTCATAAGCAGTTGTTTTCCCTGAAACATTGCAGCTGAGAAGGAAGCTGCATGCTTTTCTGTGGGGTGCCCCAAGTATTCTGGGCATCTTCTGCGTTCACCTTCATGCTTGTGTCCTGATTGATTTCTTTGTGAATATGCTGTGGTATGCAAATGCTGGCACTGCAGAATAATTCATAATCCCAAAGCTGAGGCAGCTCAGCGAAATACAGCATCTTTGCTAGGCACTGCCCCTTCTCTGTTCCTTGGGGCTGCAAGTATACTTGCTCCTGCTTATTGCCCAGAGCATGTGTCTCTAGAGGTAGGTTTGCTGTTACTTGGCACCCTTTAGGATCAGTTATGTTTGATGTAAAGTGGGAGCATGGGCAGAACAGCAATGCAGAGTGAGTGCAAGGTGGCCCTTGGTGTGGAGCAGTGACAAATTGTTCAGCCTGTCTCTTACAGTTACCATACTTCTTTCTTGCTCCAAAATTATTAATGCAGATACAAGAGAAACTAGTTCTGAGACACTTTTGAAGGCAAGAGAGGAATGAATTTACTTGTTTTGGATAGTCTTTTAGTAAAAGTTCAGTGTTAAAAACAAAATGTTAAGGTTTGCCATGTTTGTTAGCAACATTTTAAATATAGTACTTACTGTGCCTCTGAGTTTGGCAAAAATGGGGAAAAAACAAACTGACTTGTGAAATCTGTCAGGGAAAAGTATGATCCAGGAGTTGCCTGTATTTCAAGGGCAGGTTAAATCTGACTTCGTGTTTTTTGGGTATGAGTATTATCCTTACGACACCCTGTTGAGCCAGACCCCATGCAGACAGAAGGAGAAGGACAATCTGTGCCTTTGAGAGCTTGTGAATTAATGAATCCACCAGTCATCTACAAGGAGAGCGGGAAGGAAGCAGACTGACTTTTCAAGATCTGATTTGAAATATTACAAATGTGTTATTTATGGGATTCTGTTTGATTCAGCATCTCTGTAAATGGGATGATGAGGAAGGATGACCCATGGCTGGGGCTTTAACACAGGGCCCAAGAAACCTGGCTCAACTCCTCAAGCCTGGTGCTTGCCACTGTGTGTGTGTGTGATGATAAAAGCTCTCATCCGCTGGTAGGGGTGCTGTGAGGATAAGGACCTGGAAGATTGTCATGGATGGGGGTGAGAGGAGGATATGCAACTGTCACAGACATTTGAAAGTCAGATTTGTGTGGGTTAAACTGGGCATGCTTGCAGCCACATCAGTGCGTGACTCAAGACTGGGTGGGATTTGATATATAAGCTGCTTGTATGCTCACGTTGGCCTGAGGACAGGTGTCTCTGTCTGGACATGGCTGCACTGGGAGAGGAAGCTGTGCCCCCTTTGCAGAGCTTGCTGTTTGTGCTCCTCTGTCAGTTAGGCCACTCAAGTAAGCGCTGCAAAACCAGCTTTGGGTAGAAGTGGCTGGGTTAGCTTAGGTGACCAGCAGAGGTGAGACCTCCCCTGGCCTTGCTGGTACGGTGTGGTTCTGCTGCTCCAGCAGTGAGGTGCTGTGGCGGTTTCTGCCTGCATGTCCAGCTGGGTTTGACAGATGTGTGCCTGCCACTGTATGTGGTGGGCTTGTCTACTTATGGCCTTGAAAAGTGTTAGTGTTTGACCCAGGCTTTAAAAAATAATAATAATGTGAGAAATCATTACAGCCTTTGAGAGCGAACTGTGCTTAGCTGTTGACGATTGATTCATTCAACTGTGTACAATTTTTTGGTACTGTGAGAATACAGTAACATGGAATTTCTCATGTGACCTTTTGAGTGGAATTTTGTCTTGATGGAGGCACCAGTATGTATGTCCTGTCTGCATGCCCTTCACAGTACTGCCTTGCCAAGCAGTGACACATTTGCCCAGCAGCCTTAGTTCATCAGCCATTGAACATAGCTGGTTGTGAAACCCTTTCCTTTTTTTCTCTGAACTTGTGAGATGCAGAGTGGGGAGGAGTAAAAATGCCTGCATCCCATACTCTCTGCAAACAGCATTCTAGTTAGATGTGATCTTGACTATCTCTTGGCAAGGGCTTTTGAAGTGTGATAGAAAAAAATAAACTAGTTACTTTTGTTACCCAGGTTTTATACCATTGGCGCTTTCTAGGGAGTTGCTGCATCCACTGATCAGTGTAAGTTCGAAAGGATGCTGTCACGAACTTTTGATGGGTGGGAAGGGAAGAGGTGTTGCTAAAAATGTCAAAATGAATGCTTGAGGCTGACTTGTTCTTACATTGGATGTTAGAAACACAGGCCAGCTGGTCTTTGGTGTGTGGGAAAGATGAGTAAAATGCAGCTTGTTTGGGTTGCCAGTACTTGTGCAGGCTTATGAAGGCCAAGTTTGAAGCTTTGCAGGGAAAACCAGGTCTGCTCTGAGAGTGAGGAGGTTCAGTGCTTTCTAAAGCTGGGGTGGTGGGAGTGTCTCTTCTAAGCAGAGGTGAAAAACACAGTGGTCTCTATCCCCTGTTTTCTGATTGTCTTGTTCCTTAAAAGGTGCTGAGGAATAGGAAAGGGTGTTTTGAGCTGGGAAGCAGAGGCTACTAGGGTCAGTGGTCTAAACAGCATTGCTATTTAATGGGGGACCCACAGTGTTTGAGAAAAACTCTCTCTTGACTTCTTGCTCCTCGTGTCATATCTCTTGGGGGAAGAAGCCTAGGGAAGCCAGAGGTGGCCAGGAACTGGGGATTAGAACAGGTGCACTATGCACTTTGCACTCTCTGAATAAAGCAAATTCTCATTCTCCATTTCAAATGACAGATGCTATTTGTTTCTCATTTTTTATTTTTGCTGCTAACAACTGGATTATCCTTTTGTCAGTGTATGAAAGACTGTGAGTTGGAGGGGAGGCAGTGGCAGTGTGGGTTTCTGCTGAATGGGGGAAATGGACAACCTGTTTAGTCTTGCGACAGCGTGGCTATAAAAATGACAGGTGACATTCCCTGTTATATACTAAGTAATAATTGTGGGGGTAGGTGGGAGACCTTAACTGTGTGAGTATAGTGGTGGACTCTGAAATAGCTACTGCCTTTTCCAGATAAAGATCTCGAGAGTTATAGTGGTTTCTTTCATCAACTCAATGGTAATAATGAAAAGGCAAGTGTATTGTTAAAAGCTGTTATGAAAGCATCCAAGAACAAAACAGAACCTCATTATGGCATGTTTTATAAATCATGTGGTGTACCCTCGTCTTGAACACTGTGCACAGTTCTGGTTGTGTCCCCTTTCCATCCCTCTCCTGTGTACACATGCTTCTCAGAGCTGTAATGTAACTAGAAAAGGTACAGAAATTGTTCTTTTCTCCTGGTCTCTATATGAGGAAGAGCCTGGACTGGCTAGCGTGGAAAACATGACTGAGCGAAGCACAATAAAGGGTTGGTAAATCTGCAAGACATATAGAGGAGGTGAACAAGGCATAGTTATTCTTTGCTTCTTCTAAGGCAGGAAATGGGGCCACCAAACGAAAGACTGGCTAGCAGATTGAGAGCTGGGGAGAGAGTGTGCATGGGCTTTCTTTGTTCTCCTTCAGACAACAAACATATAATTAAATTGAAGCACTCTGCCACTGGATGTTGTAAATGCCAAAATTACAAATGGGTTCAAAAAGGATTACATGATTTGATGAACTCCTCTCATGAAGGACCATTAAATGCAGTGATGCAGATACGGTGCCAGGCTCAGGAAATCTCCTTGCTGGCCCTTGTTTTATTTGCCGGGGGTAGGAGGGCACAGAGAACCCCATTCAGTGGGTGGGAAGAGCTGAGGGCTGGCTTAGTAAAGAAGCAGGAGACCATATGAAGGTGGAGCTATGTGTGTATGAGTTGCTGATTGTTGAGGATGAGGGAAGGCAGAATCAAGATCTGTGACAGAAAGAGAAGATGTGTTTGCCTTGTCTTTGCTTCCTCATCAGTAGACTGTTTGGCTTCAAACAGATTTGGCAGTGCCTAGATATTTGTTGGCAGCACGAGCCCTGGCACTTGAGGAAACTGTGTTATTGCTATTCCTTTTCTGTGTATTCTGTATGTGAATCTCACTTGCATACCTGTGGGCGTGCCTGTGTGACTTCTTGGTCACCTAAATGAAAGTGGAAAGGAAATGGCATGGAGGGAAAAAAGAAAATACCTTCTCATTGGAGCAGTGTCTAGGGAGACTGAACAGAAACTGACAGCAGCTGATTTGTTGTAGCTTGGCTCTCGGAACTAGTTGTATGCCTGCATTTACCTATTTTTTTAAATTAACTTTAGAGCGGTTCGCTGTTGTGGGGTGGCAGCCGTTGGATGAATGGGGCCCATTTATTGATACTGACTGTCAGGGCATCATGGCTCCAATCCCACACCTGATGCCCCCTGATGCACCTTTGGAGTTGCTGTGGCTCTGAACCACAACCTGGGAGGCCAGGAATGGCATCTGTGATGACACGGGGAGAGAAGTGTGCTTGGAAAAGAGCAGTTGAAAGCTGGCTGCAGGCTTTTTCTTTGTTGTGATTGCCTGCTTTTTGTTTTGCATTCAGGATTGCTGTAGTTACTAGCCTTTAAAAAAAACCAAAACTGAGTGGTGCCAATGTCTATATTCTTCAAATGATTTGCAAGAAAGAGATGTACAGTATAATCTTAATCAACTGTGTGCTTTCTCCTCTTAATTTTGTACTGAACTCTCTCTTTAAACCAGTTCCAATCTTTTTGCATTTCTGTACAAAATCCCAGCCGTGCCCAGACAAAAAAGCCTGTTGTGCTTAGCAGAGGTGTGCTGCTCACTGTTGAGTGTGTGACGGGTATGTGCTGTTGCTATGTTAGTGTGTTTCCTGCTCCTGTATGGGATGCAGAAGCTTGGTCTGGAATCACATGCATGTAGAAAAAACATTTATATGTTTAGTGTATGTTGAAAGGCTGTCACTTTGTATAGTTATTCAGACCTCATCTATGGCTGCACATTGGTGCCACCTGCTTGCAGCAAAGAATGAGTGGACTCCTATTATTCAGGAAAAAAAAAAAATGAAGGCGAGGCCTCAACATCTGTTCTGGCTTTATTGTTTGGTCTGGCCTGGACTGTGGGTAAAATGTAGGCCACAGCTTTTGCTTTCCCGTTAGCTTTTAAACTGGAGAGAGGCATATTGGATTGGATATGTTCTTAAAAAGTTTACATCTTTGCATTTCTTTTACAATATTTTAAAGTTCAAACTTAGTCTGTGTTAGACTGTTGCGTTAAAGGAAACTCTATTGCTATCTGTGATTTTTCTCATTTTCTCTTCCACTTCTTCTAATGGTAATAATTTTTATCACTGCACAGTGACCTTTGTAATCACTGCTAGGTGACTAATCTTCAACTGGGTAATTTTTAAAGCAATATTTTTCATGATGTTTTAATGTGAGATGTTGTGACATTTTGTGGCACAGCACCTACAGTTATTCTGAGGCAATAAGGCCTTCAGCCTGTATTTCCAGTGCTGCTGCTCTCTATAGAAACCCAAATAATCACCTTTGTTTCCCTAGGCAGATAGAAAAATGCCTTCAAAACTTTATTTGCATATAGATTATAGTGCTAGCCAGGTGTACCTATGTCTAAGAAGACTTAACCACTGCTTAATTTATAACTTTTTAAAATTAAAAAACGTTCCTCGACTTGCATGATTCCAGTCTAAAATGCTCTGCTGCTTTTAACGATGTTGTAGTGTGCTAAGAAAAAAAGGTATTACTGTGAGAGACCAGCTTACTGTATCTAGGAAGTCCTCCAAAAGCGCAAGTGCTGGGGTATCACAAGCACTATGTGCTGACTCAGGGAGAAGTCACATGCAGAAAGAAGTGGAGATGTGATTTAGCAAAGTTCTTGAAATGCCTTTGAGTTGCTGCTTGGGGACATCAGTTGCAGCAGTGGAGAAGGAAGGTGGAAAATCTTTTTTCTTCTGACTCTCAATTTTGTTTGTATTCTTGTGCCACATAGGTGTCTTGTTGTATCACAGCCGTGCATTTACAGTTACACTGTGAGCCTAGGTTACATCAATGAACCAGTGAGAGAGACTTCTTTAAAATATGGGAACTGGTGCTTCCCTTGTCTTTGCTTAAAAGCTGTCCTGGATGCTTTAAACAGGCTATCTTACCACATGCAATAAATATAAAGAAAATACAGGGTTGGGAATGGAAGCACTTATTTAATCTCATTTTGTTAGAAGTAAATGCATTTAGACTTGCTCCAAAACAGCTTTAAGCAGCTTTCAACAGCTAAGGTGTTACATGACAGCTCCAGCTCTTCCCCAAACAATGTTGGCTTTTGGGTATTACATACCATGCATGTTTTCCAAATAATGCTGAGAGTTACATATTAAAAGGAAGAGGTGTTTCTTAGTGTTTCTTCTAAAACCTGCAGTATGTGATTTTAAAAATGAGCTGGCACCAGTTAAAGGGGGTCAGTAAGAGCTGTTCATAATGCAGCAGCCTTTTTAGGTGAGAACCGTACCACCCTGTAACTAGGGTTTCAGTTGTTGTGTAAATTTTAACTGCATGAAATACCCTGTTTAGGTCTGTCTTTTCTTACCTGTTGCCTTGCAAATGGGTAGTGCCTGAAGAATTCCCCGTGATTCTGTGGCAAGTGATTTTTAAACTTTGATTTGCCCACGTTTGCCTTCCAGAGATGATACAGAAGTGTGTTTCTGTGACAGTGGATGTGCTTTTGAGTTACCTTCTGTTGTTTCTAAACAGTAGAAGAACTGACTGGCAGCAGGTTCCCCCTTTTCATTGTGTGTGCTGCAGTGCTCTCACATACTCATATGTTAGTGTGTTTTGCTTTGAAATTCAGAGAGCTTCAGAAGCTCTGAAATGCCTTGTGTAAACAGCAACAGCAAAAAATTGCAGCAGAGATTACTAAAGGCATTAGGGGGAGCAAAGAACGCTCTGAAGGTCTCCTGGCAGAGCTTTACCCTCACTTGGGTAGGATGGAGCTGGGAGCAAAGTGTCTTTTGGCATCTGCAAGGAGGCAGGGATCATCTCTCTGAAGGGTTAGAGTAGGTGCCAAAGAAGGGCATAAAGCACTTTTGAATGGCTCACAGTCCTGGCTGGAACATGTGGGATCCTTAGGGAGAGCTGTGAGATGAAGCAGCTCCCTTAAGGGGACCTGGCACCACTACCTTGCACAGAAGCAAAATAATAGTAGACAGAGTGATTGATGGATCTTTGAGATGTCTCAGCCGGGTTTATTCTGTCACTTTTTTTCTTCTGTAGCTTGGATAAGAAAACTAAAATGGTATATGTCAGGCTGGAGTCATGCAGTACTGGGCTTCCACTCACCGGTGGGCTCCATTGCCTTCTTGCTTGCCCTTAACATATGCTGCCAGCCCATCAGTGGTCCTGAAGACACCCTGAACTGGTGCTCACACACATTCAAGTGGTGTCCTGCCTGCCCCTGCTTCCTAATTTCCCCTTCTTTGACTCGGGATCTGTGTAGCTAGGATCAGTGTGAATTAAAGTTCATGCCTCCTTTTTTTGTTGGATTACTTTTTTCTTTTTGAACTCGGGTAGGTGTGATGGAGGGGGGGAACAGCCTTTCTCCCTCTCTTTTGCAGTGGTGCTCTTGAACCATCATGTTCAGTAAAACTGCAGAGTGAAGACAGAGGTCTCTGTCCACATGGGCCTGATGCTCCCTGTGCACCTGCTTAGTTGTTTCTCATCTTGCAGCCAGATATTTGACTGAATAACTGGAAAGTGGTGTTTGCTTTCTGTTTTACCAGGTTACTTTTAGCAAATACACTTGACTTGGAGGGATAAATGACAAAGTCAACACAGGATGATGGGGGAGGCATGTGTCAGGAGAGCAGAAATGCTGTTTGAGCAGACCTCCTCTCTTCAGAAGTGGTGAGGTGTTGGACAAAATCAAGCTGTGCAATGCAAGCTTTACTCTTTGGCTTTTTGGCATTTCTCTTCAGAGACTCTTAGTTCATCTCACTGAAAGTAGGTTCATGTGGAGTGAATGGAGTGGTAGCGCTGCCCCAGGCACAGCTTGGATTCTGTGCTGATGCTTTTCTTGAGGAGAGATCAGAAGAATAGGAAGGCTGTCTGACCTGTTGTGGCATCTTCACGTGTGTGGTACAGAGGCGTTTACTAGTTTGTTTGGAGATATGGTCATTTCTCTTCTCCTGTCAGGTGTCCTAACTGTGGTAGAGATGAGGAGAGAAGCACGCTGTGGCTTTCAGCCCCACTTTGCTGGCCATTTGCAGTCTGCAGGGCACATGCATGTGTCTTGGCACTCTTGCAACCTTCTGGAGAGAGCTTGAACAAAGATCTGTGGTTTTGTGTTGACACAAATCTGTTCATGATGACAAACTCTCCAGCACATTCAACATTAAGCATATTTGTACAGTCCTGATTCCAGCACCGGTACAACTTTGGTTTGCCTAAGAGAAAATATGAAGTTCCAAGAGCTGCAGTAGAACCCTTCAGATGTGAGCAGTATTTCTTGCATGTATATTTCTTGGTTGTAGGAAGGGGTGTTCAGACTCAGGGCTTTAGGTAATAGACCAGGCATTCACAAAGTTGTTCAGGGCTTGATGTCCTTTAAGGAAGTTCTTTGCAAGGAACATGGAAGTTCTGCCTTCCTCCCCTGTTTCTGCAGAGGGTCCTGTGAGGGTTGACCCTCTGCTCTCTGGCTTGGAGTAAATGCAGCAGAGGAGTGTGGCTCTGGGCAGAGTAGGTTTTAAGAGATTTTGTTTGGGATTTTGGGGCTGGGGAGGGTGGGAATGTGGGTGTGGTTTTGGTTTTTTAATCGAAAAAAAACCCAAAACCTATCTCATTTCACGCTTTGTTCTCCTTCTCCAATGTGAGCTTGGATCACTCGGGTAGGGGGGTCTAAGGTAGATTTACCCCTGAGGGTTTAAACTTTGTGGGTGGTAGTGGGAGAGCAGGACTGACATCTTTCTGTATGCAAATGCAAATTGGACAGATGCTTGGGAATGAGCATCTCATGTGAAAACCTCATTCACAGCAGGGAAAAAATCATGCTTTAAACACTCATTCAAGGTTTTGGTTTTTAGATCAGTCTGTCTCTTGAATTCTGAACTGACTGCTGCTGTTTGTTGAAACCTCTGTCTTGTTTTCCTGTGGGCAGTCTTGCTACAGCTGTCCAAAAGTTGGGGAAGAGCTACAGTTGCTACAGGTGAGGGTTTCATGTTTTGCAACATGCTGCTCTTGCATGTGCCAGGTGCCTGTGCCTTAGAGTAGCCCAAGAAACCTCCAGGAATAGAGACCCTTGGCCTGTGGATGGAGTTAGTAGGAACTCCAGCCATGGAGTGCAGGCTGTGCCAGGCAGCGTATTCCTGCATACAGTTTGGTCAGCTGCTTGCTGGGATTGAGAGGTGTCCTCACAGCTCCAGGGGGCCAAAAAAGAATGTTGCTAGGTTTTTTGCAATGATGTTTGGTGAGAAGGGCAGAACACCTGTATCGCTTGCACAGTTGAAATGTTTGGGGTCTGTGCAGCAAACCACATCTGCACATGGGCCAACTTCTGAAGTAACTTTTTTGTCACAGTGAGTTTTAACCTGGACTAGTTCCCTCCTGTGTTTTGGTGTGTAGTCCCTGAGGCAAGGGTATATTCTGGGGTGAGGGAAGAGAGGGATAGGAACTGCTGTGGAGAAAACAGCATGGTACTGTGTCTGCTTGGGGGTGGACATCTCTGGTTGGGTAACGGCTCCTCTCTTCTTGTGGCTGTTGCTCCAAAACTTCAGCATGCTCCCAAATTCCATGCAAACCCTTAAGGTCTTCCTTGCCATGTCACATATCAAGAGTACTTATACCGTATGGATTTATGAAGGGGGTCCACACTGGGCTCTGGAAGATGCGTATTGTGCCTGCCTTGCATGCAGGGGATGGCTGTGGGCTTGAGAACGGGTGGTGGGGAGGATGTGGTGCTGGAAGATGGAGCTGCATAGCTAGCTAGGTCACTTCTGATATTAGGGAGGGAGTCTGGCCTGTGGATGTTTGAGGAACACACCCACCTGCACCCCTATCTACTCTACAAGCATTTGCCTTCATATACTTCTGTTTTTTGCAGAGAAGCATGAGTGCTAGTCCCTACCTCTGTTGAGGAACAAAGGCTAAGGATGGACAGGAGAGGGCTGGCATGGAGAGCCAGAGCAGGAGAGGTGTTGTTGGAATACTGGAGGTGCTGCTTCGCACTCGTTTACAAGTGTGGTGCAACCTGGTTGCTGCTGCTGAGAGGCTGGAGGGAGGCAGAAGGGAAGAAGCTGGACTGTAGGAGCTGGGTGGAAAGGGAGTACTGAGGATTGTGTGAAGCCTGACATCTACCTGGGGTTCTTGTTCTGGATGTGAGGCCTGGTGAGTAGTATACAGTGTACCCTGACTCATAGGGAGGGTATGTGGGGCTGGAGGGACATAGCTCTTGACTCAAGGCACTCCCTTTGCAAAGGGAGATCTTGAGGGGGCCTGGAGCTGTGGTGGAGGATGAGGACATTTCACCAGCTTCATTTGGGTACCATAAGGTCCCACAGTACCTCCTTATACTGATGTTAACCTCTCAGGGCTACCAGTTTCTGTCTAGGAAGGCTGTGGTGCTCCCTTCACAGCGCCCTGAAGTGTAACTTGGGGTTTGAACTGTGGGAGGTGAAACTTGACCCACCTTACTTGTGGGTGAACTGAGCTAGTGGAGTTCTGCTACTCAAAGGGACAGGCAGGCTGAGGCATGCTCATGAGGTGTGAAAGAAGAGATTCAGCCTGCTAAACTGGGATAAAACTTTTCTCTTTCCCTGGATTAGGTGGGTTTTGCCAGCTCAGTGAGTGAGAACAGTGGTAAAGCCAGGCCAATGGCTTGTCTAAGCCTCATGGGCAGTGTGGACATTTGGCTCCTGAACTGCAGCAGGTTACTGCAGGTGTACTGGGATTTGGCTAGAAAGTGCTTAACTTCTTGGAGACCTGACTGATAATGTCCCTTTGAGTACTTTAATGGGATGTGATTATGCTTTTATGTGTAATAAAAAGTGAGGAGAAGCTTCTTTTTCTTTCTATGTTTTAAACTCTATGCTAGACTTTAGTAGGACAGACCATTCTGGTTTGGGAGAGTGAGGACAAAATGTGATAAGGAAGCTTAAGGTTGCTTCTTTATTTGCATTCTGGAGTGAGACAGTACAATTGCATCCCCAGTATTTAATGACCTTTTTTTGGGAGAAGATGTAATTTTAATTTCAGTAATTGCAGTTTTAAATTCAGATACTGTGTTCTGTGTAGACCTAGTCTTTCCTCAGTCTCCACCCCATCCCTTGCTACCAGAGGCTCTTGTCTCTTCTTGCTCTTTTTTTCTTCTGCGTAGTGTAGAAATTAATTAACATGTACAGTGCACAAAATATCCTGTAGATGCAGTTGCTAATTTTATTAAAAAAAAAAACCCCAAACCAGCGAACACCGTAATTAAATAGAGTGTATTCTGGAAAAAAATTGTTCTCTCAATATAAATATGTTGCTGGCAACTGGTTACTTTTAATTTGTGCTATTTGTACTTAAACGTATGTTCAAGTGTTTTTATTGAAAACCCTCACTGTTCTTAGCTGAGCAGATTACTCTTTAGAAATAGTATTCAGACCATAAGCATTTGTAGTATTTGAATGAAATTTTGTGTTACTAGGTCTTTGCTGGCCTGTCCGTTCAATGCATCTTGAAGTAGTGTTTGTATATCTAATTTCACAGCACATCGAAAACAATGTTGTGTTGAAATACTGCATAAAACTTCAGCATGATGTGATGTTTTGTTGTGAAGCAGTACTGTAGGTACTTGCTCATAACAAGACCTGCAAGTTTCTCCCAGCCAGGGTGGGTAGCTCATCTGGCTGTGTAGCTCAACTGGCTGTGAGCATGTGCTGACTCAATGAAGCAGGTTTCTTTCTTCTTGTTGTCCTCCTCTTTTGACTGTTCATGACTGAATGAGAGCAGATTCACAAGAACTTGCTCCTGAAACATACCTCAGCTTGAGGTTGCTTTTTAAAACCATGTACAGTTGGGGTTCTTGAGACATTGAGAGCTCACTTTCCAGACAGACGTTAAGTTAGTTAAAAACAGACTTGCTCTCTGATCATGGGTGTGAATGCACAAGAATTTCTCTGAAGTGGTTGAGCACAGAACCTGCTTCTGACTTGGGGGACCTAGTGTCCCCTTGATGGGCATGGGAGATGGAGGCATAGAAGGACTGCTGGAGCAGGGGGAGGAGACGCTCAAGAAGTACAATTCAGGAGGTACCTCTGTGTGTCTACCCTGAAGTTCTAGTCTAGATGAACAGTACAGTCTCATGATGTTCAGGATTTGGAGCTTGCTTGCCAGCGTAGCACTTCCCTTCTTCATTTCACGATGGCTGGAAGAAAAATAATCAAGTATGCTGGAAGAGAAACACCAATTAACTTTTAATTTAGATCTAATGTGTGCTTCTTAGCGCACTGCATGAAAGAGTGTGCGGTATCTGTCATGTTATATAGGGGGTGATGCATTGAAGAAAGAAGGAAAAGCCTCGGGTCTGAATGGGAAGCTGAGGTTTTAACTCTGTGGATGGGTTTTGTATCTTGATTAAACGCTGCAGATGTGTGATAAGGCACTTTTGTATCCATTTTGCATTTAAAATTACTTTCTCAGTAATTTGGTTTGTATCTGTTTTCTCTTAAGCCAAAGCCGCAAGACGAAGTCAGGAGAGAGAGAATCTTGGCATGCTGGTCTGGTCACCTAACCAGAATCTGTCTGAAGCCAAATGTAAGTCTCTTCAAATACTTTTATTCCTCCCTTTCCAGACGTGTATGACTTCAAGAATGCGAAGTTGCCACTTTAACTAGTGAGGTTATGTCAGTGACATTTTCCTTATGATTTGAAGTTAATTTGCAAAAAGAAAAGCCTAGAGAGAGATCCCCCAGAAAAGCTTCGTTCCCCACTGGACAGCTGCTCAGAGTATCAAATCCACAGAGGCAGGGAAAGCAGGAGAAATGTGACATGCTTTCTCCTTTGGTGTGAATTCTTTAAGATACTTATCCATGGGCCTACACAATCTGCATTTTTTGCTGTTGGCACTGTAGATGATGGCAGGAATAACTGGGGAGAGAGGAATGAAAAGTATTGGGGGGGATGATATGTGTGATGTGGTAATTAGCAGTACCTTTTTCCCACAGGCACATAAAATCCACATCTACATCCTATGGAGGTTTAAATACCAGACCAACTGCAGTGCCTTGGAATTCCACGTGAGGGCAATTACAAGTGCTCTCTGTGTGTCTGGTAGCAAGTCTTGGTGCTGCTGCCAGATGGCAGAATTAGTGTTTGAAAAGTTTGTCTAGCTATAGTTTTCCTCAAGAATAAGTAGGACTCTGTGATTAAAGTACTGATGTTTGAACGCAGTAACTAAACCTAAGTGCTTTTGCGGGGAGGGAGCTGAAAGCTATTTTTGACTTCATGCTTGTACTTTTTCCCTCGCTTCCGATTCTGGGACCAAGGATAAGAATTTTGCACTTCTGTTCTTCTGCAGCAGTTGTGGTGCCACTGTCAAGCTGATAGTTGGTTTATTCCCTAGACCTAAGGGCTAAGATGCATCAGAAGATACTTGTGGAGATGTAGTGGCATTTGCAAAATAAGGCAGCGAAAGATGTGCACAAACTGGCTCTGTCATGAAAGGGTTGGGCTGTGCCCTGGGGCGTTTGTTCCACTAAGCAAGTTGCCCCTTAAATTACAGAAGGATGATGGTACTGTGATCTACAGATAAAAAGGGCTTTGCAAGGATGGTGTCTACCTTCTCTGCTACTAGTGTTCTGTCTGCTCCCTGCTGGCTGTTGGATGCTGAACTAGAGACTGATAAGAGGGTTATATTTACATTAGCTGTGGCTAGAAACCTCTGAAAAGTTGTAAGAGCAAGAAGCTGGTTGCCTCCACCAAAAGGAATGACTGTCAGTGGTTGGATGTGACACAGAGGATTCCTCTAGCTGCTTCTCAAGTCTGAAAGTCTTTAGAATCTCAGCTCAGCTTTGGAATATTGAACTCCTGCTGGTAGAAAACAGGTTTATTGAAGAGGGAAGAGAAAATGGAGGAGGAAAAGGAGTAAAGATATGTGAAACTGAGTAAAATAGTCTGTGACTGAATATTTTGTGGCAATTGGCACAAAACCTATGCAAGGATATTTTAGAGCATAAAAAGAATATATCCATGCTATGATGATGTTAGGAACCTAAGAGATAATTAAAAATGTAGTATGACATAGAATGAGAACTAGGAGTTCTCATTCAGAGAATGAGAACAGTTCACTGTTGCTGGGACAAAAAATTTCGGGAAAAACAGTATCAGCATAATAAAAGGGCAAGAAGAAATTTCTCAAGACTCAAGATGTTAGTAAAGAAGCCCAGATACATAAAATAAAGAATACTATTTCTTGTGATATCTGGGGGAGAGAAATCTAATGCTTAGGTGCCATACATTACACATTAAATATCTTCCAGGTGTGTAATTGATACAAAAGGATGGAATTGTGAAATTCAGCATCTAGTAAGAGTAAAACAGAAAAAACCCAAAGGAGTATTGGAAGAGGTAGCTGAGAGTCACCTTGGATGGCAGAAAAACTCCAACAGGTTGGGAGAGGGCACCTGTGCAGGGAATGAGAGAACAGTGTAAGAGTGGGCGAGGTTGGCCATAGCCTTGTCTTGCATCAATTTGAGCTGACACTACCAAAAAATACCAGTTATTCCTGTCTCTGTGTGGCATTACTTAAAAATGAACTCTGAAAGCCAAATCCTGCTGAAGGTAGTTGCTTTTGTTCTGTTTGAGAGTAGATATGGATTGATCAGTAGAAATAATGTTATTGCTCTAACATATTCAGCCAGCTGTTAGGCATTGATTTGCTACTGCATGAGTCTGATTCAATCCCACTTCCTTTCAGAAGATGGGAATCTCCTCCAAAACACCAGTGCTATGCAATAGCTGCAGAGCATTTTGTACACACATTACAAGTAGAGTTCTCTAATCTGTTTTATGGTTTATGAAGAAAGAATATCAGGGGGCAGGAGGCCTTTGATTACTTTCAAGTTCACTGACAAGTCTCGGTGCTGTTGATAGTGAGTCCTGATTAAATGGGGTCCTTGGGAATTATGTAAGAGGCCTGTTGATTCCATCAGTGATACAGGAATTGATAGGGAATTGTGGAGATAAACTGATAATGAGCCATAGCCTGAAAAGGGGGTAAATAAATGGAATGCTACTGATAGACTCAGTCTTTTCCTAACGTGGACTGATGCCAATGCATTGGGCTCTTCTTAAGGACCTGACTACAGGCTTATGAATCAAAGTGTCAAAGTCTTTGGCCTTTTCTTCTCCATCAAGGCCAATGTTTGAAAGGAAGTGGCTTGGAGAGTAATTCTGGGGAGATGGTGGGCAGGTAGTTTGACAGAGCTTCCTGGTGTCCTGCTTGACCTGATGGATGATGTGAGTGTAAAGTGAGTGAGGTAGTCACTGGAATGGTTTGCTGCCTCTGTGCCCAGCAGCAATCTTGAAATTTCAGAATAGTGGCTTTAGTTTGAAAAAGTGAGAAAAGGATGGAGATGGGAGCTACCAAAACATTTTTGAAACCGAAGACAAAGTAAACTCCACCTGTTTAGCTTACTGAAAAGAGACTATTGTCAATTATTTTCTCAAAGAGAAATTTTGACATAGTAAGAGACATGCAAAATACAAATAAATGGCTACAAAATAAGTTGACATGGACTGGAATGAAATGCCGGAGTGTGTGTGTGGGTTTCTTGGTGATTGATTATTGGAAGTTACCAGCAAAGTAAGGATTTCTCTATTTCTTGGTGCCTTTTTTTGAACCATGTTTTTTTTGTGATGTGTTTTCCTTGGTAGATTAAATCACTGGCAGTGTGAAATACCAAGTGGAAGGGGCTGTGGAGGGTCTCTAGAAGGTTGATGTAGCCTGTTGGACTCTAAGTACTGTGAATCCTAGGTAGCACATCCCTTCTTAGTATTGCTGGTCAGGCTGAAGTAGGGGTGAACAAATCCTTCCACTCAGCAACGTGTTGGTACCTGTATCTAGTTACTTTTGATTGTACTCCAAAGCCTTTAATCCATCCTTTGCCAGTTCTTGTGGTGAATTCTTTAAAAGCCGTAGGACATTTTGTTCCTGTGGCTGAGGCTCAACATGACGATGGAAGTTAGTGCAGCACACATTAGCTGCCAGCTTGGAGTCAACTGGTACGTCTTGTGAGCAGGACAGTTCTTGGAAGCCACTTGTGTTAAAGGTGGATATGTACTGCAGACCACTGAGCAGATGTGTGAAGTGCACACTGATGGGCTTGGCAGAGGGCTAGCCAAAATGGTGGGGGTTGTTGGGAGGGTCCTCTGTAAGCTGCTGAAATGAGTTCTGGGAAGACCAGTGTGTCAGCCAAGATGTGGTGGATATGTGAATGCTTGATGCTCCAGACTAACCCAATTACTTACAGCTTGTTTAGGTCCCATGCACCCTATATGCTGGAGCAATGTTTTTAATCATGTTTCAGAAAATTTTTGCTTGGATGCCATGAAAGGATGGATATGGTAGAGAAGACTAGTTGGCATGTTAATTACTTTTCTTTATCCTGTGCCTTGTTAACCATTAATCCTGAATATGAACCATTCATGCCTTGCCCATATTAATGCCAAAATTGAATGCTGCCAGCATGTTCCATATCTACTGCCTAGATACATCCGCCTTTTGAGGCGTCGCTTGCAGAGCAGTTGCCACCCTGGTAAGTAGTTCACAAAGTTAGCTCAAAGCTAGAAGTGCCCTGTCTCTTGAAGAAGAAAGGAAAAGATTGTCATTGTGCAGTAACTGAACATTTGGACTTAAAATAACTGCTTTCCCCTTCCAGCTCTGCTCCAGATACCCCCTGTGCTGTGTTTGTTGTTGTGCCTGTAACAAAGAGCTTGTTCTTGAAATGGGATTCCTCCTGAGAGGCATTTTAAGGACGTGGCGCTACAGAGGACAGCTGTTCTGGCTGTGCTGGGACTCTGTCACAGGCAATAGGGAAAGGGACTTGAAGAGAGGAGGAAGCATGAGGTCTTGACCAAGGTGACATTGAGGAGCAGGAACAGCCAGGTGGATGACAAGCATCTGTTCTCTGAGTGGCACGTGGGGAGCAAGGCGAGAAATAGTGAAAAATGCCATCTAACAATGCTGTGGAAACCTTGCGCACGCTAGAGCTGGGCCAGCATGAAGCTATTAATAAAACAGCAGTGTCTCTCTCTATGCCAAGTACGCCTATGGGTGGAACCATAAAAATGACATTGGGTTGGTTTAGAAATGAGCAAGTGCTGGCATGCTGCAGCTACCGAGGAACAAGGGATGGAAAGCAAGAAGATAGGATGTGATGATCGCTTGTGTGCATCTACAGTTCAAAGGTGAACTGCAAGAGGAGAAAGATAATGTTTTGCTGGTGATAGTCTTCTTTGAAAATCATTTTTCTGCTCTCCTGCTGATGGAATACACATGCTACTAGATGGGAATTTTGGTTTCTTGCTGATGTCTTTGTGGGTGTTTCCAGAAGATTGGCCGTTTATGGGGAAAGCAGCTGCTTTCACCAGTAGCTGTGGGACAAGTGGGCCATTGATGGTAGCTGGGTCACTTGGTCTTGCAGCGCTGCTTGTGTTTGACCTGATGATTGATCAGCATGCTGACTTTGGACCCTCATCAGTCCCTCCCTCTGCTATCTTTGGGGCATCTCTACCTTCAAGGCTGCAGCTGGCTCCCTGCTTTACGTTGTGCTTGCCTTGTTGCCCTTGGAGAGATTTCAGGCAGCCTCCTTCCCCCAATGGAGAGGAGGTAGAAGTGTCCAGGGGACATAGGGACAGGAATTCCAGAATGAGGCAGCAAGTGCTCAAACATCCTCATGATGTGCTTGGCCCAACCCTGTGGCTGGAGGGAAAGGGAGGAGACCTCGAAAACACTGCAAAATCTGATGCTGGGAAGGCAGCAGTGTGCCAGCTGAGGCGCTGATGGAAGTAGAAATGCTAGTTGCTATGGTTACGAAGGATATTAACCCTGCAGTGTCTGGATGGGCAAGATTCAGTTAAACTGTGCCACAGGCTGGGCAACGGTTTGGAAGTGTGAAGCAGCGGTGCTCCACCCTAAGAAATTATGAGTTGTCATTTAGAATACTTGCTGCATGGTGAGTGGATTAAGAACTGTCCCGAGGAGGCAGCTTGGGAGCGTCAGTAGACCAGAAGCTGAACATGAACTGGAAATGTGAGGGCAGCCCAGAAAGCCAGCTGTGTCCTGGCTGGATAAAAAGAAGCACCACTAGCAGGTCAAGTGAGGCGATTCTCTCCCTTTTACTCTGGTCTTGTGAGACCTCAACTGGAGTACTGTATCCAGTTCTAAAGTCCCCATTATAAAAAGAACATGGTACTGTTGAAGTGAGTCCAGAGGAGGGTCACAGGGATGATCAGAGGGCAGAGAGCACCTCTCCTGTGAGGACAGGCTGAGGGAACTGGGACTGTTCAACCTGTTGAAGGGAAGGCTCTGGGGGGACCTTCTAGCAGCCTTCCAGTACATGAAAGTGGCTTACGGGAAAGCTGGAGAGGGACTTCTAATGGGAGACTCTAGTGATCCCTCTAGTGATAGCACAAGGAGGATGTTTTCAAGCAAAAAGAATAGATTCATGTTAGATTTTAGGAAGAAATTCTTCACTGTGAGAGTGATGATGTACTAGAACAGGGGTTGCCCAGGGAGACTGTGGATACTCCATTCCTGGAAATGTTTAAGACCAGGTTGGATGGGTTTCTGAGCAACGTGGGGTTTAAAGAGAGTTATCTACCCTCATGGCAGGGGGACTGGAACCAGATGATCTCAGAGTTCTCTTCTAACCTAAACCATTCTATGATTCTGTGACCTTAAAAGCCTTTGTTGCAAACAAGTGTGTGTGTCCTGGTCCTTGGTTTGTCAACAGTGGTCTTTGGGCAAGAGTGGGTTTTGATTAGCTGTCCTATGTTGTCAAGGTGAATCCCAAAAGTTCTGAGGGCAGATTGCAAGTTTGTGGTCTTGGAGTGTGTCTTGGACTGTAGTTCAACAAAGGGGTAACTTGGGTCACTCACTTTGCTCTGTGAATTCTGTGGACATACAAGTCCATCAGCTATTGTAACCGGTTCTCAGTTTCCTTGGGGTGTAGAGTAGAAAACTACAAATGTAAGAGATCAGACTGAGGAGAGTAATTTCAATCTCCCTTTTAGAAAATAAAGCCCCTGTTTAAGAGGCTGCCCTTCAAATGGAAGGGCATTAATGCTTCGGACGTACCAGAGAGCTGTCCCAACCCCGGGCAGCAGCAGGAGGGACCGCATGGAGTTGGGTGTGTGTTCAGCATCAGCAAAGCTGCTCTATTTTTGGTTCCCTTCTCACTTCAATATGTTGTTTTGATGACCTGGTTTATAGCACAGACCTACAAAAGCTGCTCAGAGTGCACCTTGCCTTGGTCAGGAATGGGATAGTTGGAGCTGCTTAGGCTGTTCCACAAGAGATTGAAAAGTGGTGTTGAACTCTTAGCTGAGCCTACACTTGTTTTGTGTGTGTGGGTCTGGCTGAGTGCTGTGAGAGGTTTTTAAAGGAGTGTATATATTGTGCTTTTCTTGTTTGGGGCTTTTCCTGCTTGTTTGTCTGAGGAGTTTTTTGTTGTTGTTTGTTTTTGTTGTCACATTTCAGTTTGGCTTTATCGTTTTTGGGGAGTAGGAAAAGAGTTAGCCTTAAAAGATAGCTGCCTGGTAGAGGCAAGATTCCCTGGTCTCTGAGGGGTGAACTTCAGGGGCTATAATTGTTACCTTGAAGCTATTTGCTTACTTTTTGACACTCATGCAAAGATGGTAAAGCCCCCCCCAATCATTATTTTGCTGTTTGTATGTGCTCCTTCCCTAGAAACATCACTTTGGCTCTCCCAGTGACAGCAAAAAGGATTAATGGAAAAGTGGGTTTGTGTTCATCCCTATTCCAAATTTCCTATTTATGCAGTGAACCTGGCAGCTGGGAAGCTTGGATGCACATGCAGTAGCTGAAGAATACAACTCCATTAATTCAGAAATGAGAAAGCTGTTTAATAGAGATTCTGCTTGAGTTTAGCTGGAGAAATAATAGTCATGGCCACTTCAATCAGCAGCTGCAGTTGCTGCACTTCAGAAAATGCTCAAAAGATGAAGGTGAAGTGATGCAGTTTTAGATGAAGCAACTTCTGTTGTAATAGTGTGAAGAGCAAAAAGATACCAGGCTTCAAAGCTGTGGGTGTATCCCAGAAATGGCTGAGCTGCCTCAAACTTAGCTGCAGTTTCCCCTTTGTTTGTCATCTGCTGTGCTAGTTGCTGTTGCAACTTTGTGTGGAAATCTCAGAGCAGCTCTTTCATCATTATTGCTGCAGGTTGATATTTCTGGATCCCAAATGCACATTTAAATGAAGATGAGATTTTTAACCCTTTTGTAGTAGTGGCTTGTATTGAAACCGGGAAAGCAGTTTGGTTTGAAAAGGCTAGGGTGTGTGTTGGGGATGGTTTTCACCTGAGGTGTAGTGGATTGTGTGGTGTGTTTGGGTTTGTTTTGTTGGTTTTTTCCTTAAAATCTAAACCCACAAACAAAAAACCCAAAGGACAGAATGTGTTTGAGAGTATGCAGGAAAAAATTGCCTTCTCTATGGTAGCTGTGTTATCCTTGAGGAATTTTTGCTGCTGTGCTGGGCGGGGATGGGACAGTCACCAGTTCTTCATGTGCCTTGTTCTCTCCTGCCACCTGTTTGTTCTTCCTTTTCACTGCAGTGTGAGACAGGCCTCTGAACATGTCGAGATGACCCAGTTCGAAAACACTGGCTGCCACCACTGTGGCTGCTGCTGGGATTGGACAAATGCTGGCGCTAGGAAGAAGCTTTTTTCCTGAGAGGTTTAGAGATAGAGATGACGTGGATGTAATAGAGTGATGATAGCTGTGTTGAGAGTTACCCTGGCAGCAAGCCTTGATCTGAAATATGTTTGGGATCTGTCTTAGCCAGCCTGAATAGGTGCTGTGTGAGTTGTAAGACCAGTATGACGAGAACTAGCAAGCTGCAGTTAGTTTGAGCTGCTTGGACCCAGCCCTATACCCAGCCCTATGATAGGCTGAGTACTTCTCCAGTCTTGCTGGTCTTGGTAGGAACAGTAGGCTGGGAGTATTTCAAAGGACAAACAAGGTGTTTTTTCCAGATCTCTCGTCTCTTGTAGCTGAGCAGGGAGAAGGGAAGTGTCGGAGTACTGGAATGGAACTATTTATTTATTTTCCTAGCAGCAAGGTTAGTCTACAAATTCACCCACAAGTATATGCTTGTAGGGATGTGGTGGGAGCTGGGTGCAGACAGGGAGGAGCTCCTGTGGGATATGTCCTTCACTGAGGAATGCTTGGTGAAGTCATGGCCATAACAGCTCACTGTAATGAGTGATCTTTACGTGTCAAGGTGCTGGTGCAGGAGGCTGAGAAGATAGGCCTTCTTAAGGGCATGTACCTGGGTGTCCCTCACTGTAATGCATTTGCGGTGGCTTTATTTGATCTAATTAGGAACCACTCCCACAAGTTGTTTTCCCTGTACTCTCATTTTTGCTCTCTGCATTACTTTCCTGATCCATGTGCTTCTCATGCGTGTTCATATTACAGTAGGGTAGTAGTGAACTTTCTAGGTTTGTAACAATGGGTAGTAAATAAGTAATAACTTTTTCATGAAGACTGGACTTCTAAGTCCTGGCTAAGAGCTGTGACCTTCTACTACTGATATTCCATGATCAAGTTAGTGACAGCAGTTTACTCTAAGCTTTTTTGCTCAGCCTCGTAGGATAAGCCTCAAATGCTGAGGGCCTGTATGCGTTCCATGCGTGTGCTGGGTGACTCTGTGACTTTCTTTTTTCTTAACTGACTTAACTGTATGTGTTTGAATATGTTTATATCTGTCAACATAACACTGATGCTTGGTTTAGAGGCTACTATAAAGATTAAATTGTCCAAGATCTGACTGTGTAAGCTCGCTGTCCTTATGCATGAACTTCTTGGAGGGGTCAAAAGCATTTCTTTACACCTCTTTGGTTTCAGACCTGTGGGAATTAAACAAGCTCAAGAATGTGTGTATTCAGTGTCAGTGTCTTCCAAAGGCTGGCTTGCTTTCTGTAGGGCAATCCATGTGCTTATTGCCCAGGTTCTCTACCTGTAGTAGGTGCTTGTTGCCTTAGTTCGTTGCCTACCTTAAGTAATTAAGCAACTGCTTATCAAGCAGCTGAACTATTCTTGCAGGAAGCAGGAATAGGAACTTTCAGGAGAGGGATGAGGCAGACAGCAGGGGGCAGAGCCATCACTTGTCTCCATAGAAGCTGTTCTCCTCAGGTTGGACATCACTGGGTCTATTGGAAATGTTGGTCTTGTCTCTTTTCTGCTCCTAGCTAACTTGCTCACATCATGCTGATGTGAAAGTGAGGAAGATGGACTCTTTAAAATCAAATTTAAGGCCTAATTTCTTTAATTCTCAGCACCCGTGTGCAGTAGCTTGAAGAGTAGAGTGGTAGGAAGACCCTGTCTTCTCAGAATGGGCCAGCTGCAAATGTCTGAAAAGAGGTTTTTAACAGTAGATGTAGAAGGAATACCAGCATCTCAGTAATATTTAAGAAACCACAACTGAAGGATTAGTTTCCCTTGAATACCAGGATGCTTTGATTTAGTTTGTCACTTCCTGGAATCAAGTTTCATGCAACTTGTTCATGAGTGTAGAGGCTACTTGGGTTGCTGAGACTGTTGCGTTCCATGAGGATGCTGGCTGCAAAAAATAACTCAAATAGTAAGTGGTGCTTTTGTGACCTGACCACTTGCCATTCAGGATCCACAGGATTCTCCTGTTCCAGCTGCTGAGGAGCTGAATGTAGGCAATTACAGCTGGAGGCTTCCACCTCCCCTCTGTTGAGCAGCTACTGGCTCTTGACACAATCTGCTGAAGGCAGCTCTTCTGTGTGACTGGATTCCTTCCTTTCACTGCCTGCTGTCTTGCCCAATGCTTCCTTTCTGCCCAAGTGACATTGTGGGAACATTTCAGTTCTCCTTTAAGAGGGTTCCTCCCTAAGCGTACGAGATGTCTTGGCAAACCAGGTCTCGGAAGTGTGTGGCTGGAGGAACTTGTCATAATTGGTTCCGGAGTTAATCTGTGGCGTAGTTAGAAATTCTGTTATCTCAAACTAAATTCCTTGCATAGTTCCTCACACAAAGCATACAGGGAAATCAGGCATGCATCATCTGGAGACCTATCACCTAATGCCACAAATGCACCAAGCACCAATCCCGTGTTTATCACTGACGTTGTGGGTTAATGAAAAGGAGGATCCGTCTCCGAGGTCTGTCACACCACGGACCACGAACGGCATCGGACAACAATGGTGCCTCCATTGCTTTCACCACACAACTGTCTCCTGTGCTGCTTCCCGTTGCAGCGTTGGCAACCCCTGGACCCCCTCATCACTGGATTCCAACATGACATCCTTCAAGGAGATAGCTAGGGGACAAACTGATAATTTATTTTGCTTTTGTATTCATTATAGAGGCCATCAGCATGGCTTCTGCTCTCTTGTCACAGGCTTTATAATCAATTGCAGTAATAATGAGCTGTAATTTAACCTGATGGTGATTCTGCTCTCGTGGGTCTCTTCTGTGTGCCCTCATGCTGCACGAAGACCCTGTGTAGTGGGGACATGGTGTTACCCATGCTGTTTAGGAAGCCTGGCTCTAATACAACTGCTTTTAGTAGCTTGCATTCCTACTACGCTTTCAGAGTCTTTCAGAATCTTCTGGAGGATGGAGAATGGACTTTCTGGAAACTTTCTGGAAATTTTCACCCTCTTTAGAGGGCTTTGATTCTAGATATTCCTTGGTAACTTCTGAAGCTGGCCAACAGCAGGCTGCTTGACCAAGCTTTGTGGTAGTCTGCAGTGACTATTTTGCAGACCAAGAGTTTCAATACAGAGAGCGTGATGTGCGTGAAGAGCTGAGACTGTTCCTGGGCAGAGTATCGAAGCCTTTGGTAAGACTTGATAGTTTGTAACAGTGGTCTTCCACACTTGACTCTGCCATCAGTATGTGTCAAGCTTTTTTCTTTCTTTTGGGATAATGAATCTGGCCATTGGAAAGGATGTACTGGAACAGACACTTTCAAAGAATGTCAAAAAAACCAACAATTCTCTAAGAAAATAGACACTAAGTACAACTTAGTTTGCAGTTGTGCCCAGAGACAGGATGGGGAGCAATGAGCAGAAGCTCGAACACAAATTTCATGTAGAAATCAGGAGAAGCTTTGTTACAGCCTCAGTCACAAGGCCCTGAAACAGCCTGCCTAGAGAGGTTGTGGAGTCTCCTGCTCTGGAGGTATTCAGACTCTGCCTGGATGCAGCCCTGTGCAATGTGCTTAGGGCAGTCCTGCTTTGGTGGGGAGAGGAGGACACATTGGGTGTGGAAGGGACCTCCAGAGATCATCAACTCTAATTCTGTGAAAATACGCATGCAGAAAGTTTCTTCTAATTCAAGATGCCATCTCCTTAACTGAACCATATGATCAAATAATATTTTTTATATTCTATCCCTTGTCACAACTGTAGCAGTAGCCAGGGCTCTAAGGATGCTGAAATTTGTGCCATTCTTTCAGTAAAGTGGTGTTCAGGGCTAAGAAGCAGTATTTCTTCCTGGGCTGTTACCTTCAGTGGGCATGGGTTTGCTAAGGGAGGACAGGAGAAGAGAGAAAGCGATCATTGGCCTGTTGGTTTTCCTTATAGGAATCTCTATTAATGCACCGCCCGCCACACGCAGCAGTGTGTCAAGCCTTTCCTTATGTGCTAATGTCAGCTGAGAGTGCAACTTTAGGAAAGCTTTAAAACTAACACGTGTCTACTGGCAAAAGTGATTTCCTGCGAAAAAAAGTTTAAAATAGTTTTGTCAAGCTGCAAAAATAGCACTGTGTTTGTTGGTACACCTGTCTGCAGTATAGCCTTCTTGCTAGCATGGCAAAGCCTGAAGGCGGATGAGTCAGGTCTTTAGCCTTCACTGGAGTTTCAACTTTGGACTTGTCCTTAGATGCAGGGCATGCAAAGAGCAGGTAAAAAAAAAAAGGAGGGGGAGAGTAGTAGTGTTACTCTTTTTAGCTTATTAGTGTGTAGTGCTTGGGTGAGGACTAGTTTCCTTTGTGTGGGAAAGGAAGCTGTTGGCAGATACCCCTTGAAAAGCCCTGCTGAATCTCTGAGCAGTGGGATTCAGGTTTTGTTTTTTTTCTTGTTTTATGGTCTGAGGTTGCAGTTTCCAGGCTCCAGGTGTGGCTCAGTGAGCAACTCTTTACTCACCAGTGCTAGTTTGCATAGCTGTGCCGTTCCCGGTGCTGTGCTGGGGCAGAGAATGAGTTGTGCTTTTGGCTGAGCCATTCTCATCCCTCACTGGAACTTAGGAGGGCATATCCCTTCTCAAGCTTATGTAATATGCTAGCAGAATGATTTTTATATGGTATACACCAGTATAAAGAGTGTAGACTGTTTGCTTTATGGATAGCATGCTGCTTTGGTGATGATCAAGTGTTCAATGCCTGGAGTGGCTCCAGATCTCTAGTGCACGAGAAGGGGCAGCTTCTGGCATTCAGGCTAGCAGTAGGAGGGTCTGGGACAGCCTCTCAAGATATGCAAGATGACCTCTGTAGTTCCAACCATCATCAGTCTGTGCTTGTATGACTTCACTGCTGCCTGGGTGAGGGAGCAAATGCAGCTAGAGAAGGGTGGGTGGTTGTTTTTCAAGTGGGACAGTTGTTTAGTTTGTGAGGGCCCAGGGAAGTGATTGTGCTCCCAGGTGGGAAGAGGTGGAGGTGGTTGAATGCTAGGGCTGCTTAACCTGGCCCTGTTGCCAAAGGAGACTTCTAAATGCAGAGGTACCCTATGGTCCCTGGTATGTGGACAAGAGATGATAAGCAAGTTAAATCTGAGCTACAGGGGGGTAAATGGGTGAGGTGGGGTCCTGTGACACAAGGTAGCCTGCCCTGCTACAGGGTTTTTTCTCTTGCCTGTATTCAGGCTTGTCCAGGTAAAGGTTGACTTTCCTTTGTCTTAGTCTTGTGCCCAGACTTTGCCCTCACCTGCTGCAGCTGCAATGGATATGAGGCCTGAATCCTCTTTGTGTCTTCACTTTCATTAAGTGATTTTAAA
Source organism: Rhinopomastus cyanomelas (assembly GCA_013400115.1). NCBI lineage: Eukaryota > Metazoa > Chordata > Aves > Bucerotiformes > Rhinopomastidae > Rhinopomastus > Rhinopomastus cyanomelas. The sequence continues at coordinate 86,981 of VXBP01010779.1, read as the reverse complement.
GTAGCGTTTGGAACCTCATACTCAGTTCCAGGAAGCATTTGTGCAAGGGAGGCTGTATACCTGCAACATGGGGCACAAGGCATGGCCCGCCACACCTCTCCTGTATGTGACACACATGGTGCCTTGGCAAGAAGAGGAAATAGCTTTTTTAAGGCAGAAGACCCTTTTCAATAGGTGAGATTTGTTTTATGGGATTCTGTCCAGATAAAGTTTTTAAGCCACCTCGCTTTGATCTCTGCCTGCTCCTTGCTGCCTCCTGTTGCAGCTGGCTTTAGTGAGACACCTTTCGGAACGCCTGTGCTTTTTGCAGTGTCCTGTCTTGTGCTGGGACCACGAGGTGGCAGGATTGTCCCACCGATGGCATCAGGGTGGTGGGACAGCAGTGCAGCTGCTCATTTATATAGCCATGACAAAAACTGTGCTTAGTTGTTTGTATGCCGTTATAATTGTGTTTTGAAACTTGGAAGAATTTTGCATGTATGTGTCAAATCTGTTCTTATTTTCTTTATATATCATTGATTTGCTCTGAATCTTGGCTTTTTTCCTCCCTCTTCTCAGGGAAGATGAAGAGGAGGGGGAGATACACAGCAATATTCAGAATTCCTCACAGGTTCCAGCATTGATCAAACCCTGTGAAATACATTACTGAGGCTGAGAAGGCTGCTGCTTTTGTCCTCATTTCACCCTGTTCTGTCAGGGTATTGCATCACATAATATGCAAAGTGTTCAGAGCTCCTGCAGTACCCCAGTAATAGGGGTGAGCTGAGGTTGCAGTAACAGCTCTACCTCTGCATTCCTGTTGCTTTCCATAGGCTTTAACACACTCACTTCTGCTGCAAACCCTCCTTGGAGTCACCGAGCCCACTAAATAGGGATGCAATGCTTGTGAGATCATTAAGAAGCATTAAGGGGCAGAAATTCTCCCAAAAGACCCTCTTGGAGAGATGGTTTAATCTGATCAAAGGGTGATGAGGGAGATTACTTTCAGGCATTTACCTTTTCAGAGTTCTTCCACCTCCCTGAAATTAATGCTCCCATTTTACAGTTCTCATTTCAGTGTTCTAGGATGCAGGACTGAGAATCAGCAATGCAATTATATGCTTTGTCTCTCCTTCTCTCTGTCAGCCACAAGGGTCTCCTTTCTTTTGCCTCTAGTGAAGTATTTTTCAGAACCATCTTTGGAAGATGGTTAATAGAAGAAAAAGGTACATGAGAAAGATCCATGGAAACAAGGCAAGAAAATTCAAGGGGGTTGAAAGTATTGTTTGCTCAGAAACTCTTCTCTCTAGATAGCAGGGGGAAGCAACCTCTGCTTGCTTTCCCATTCTCTCCCAATTTCCTTGTCTGTTTGGCTGTGTTAGTGCTACGCCTGGGATCCTTTGTCCGTTGTTTTTTAGCATCTCTGAACACTCTGATCTCTGCTAGTTTCAATATCTATGTGGGGCTCTATTCCCCTTGTCTCCACCTTTTGGTGCTACTTCTGCCTTCCTGAGCATGACCAGCTGTAGGATGGGGCTTTTTGAACCAGTGCTCACTCAGTTTTTATCTGTGGGGCAGAAAAAGGGGGTTGTGCTGACCCCCACACATCTGAAGTTGTGTGTAAGAGAAAAAATATGTCGAAATAGGTAAAGAAATACCAGTTTGAGTCTCTTCTTTACATCCCTCCTCCCATCTGGTTTCTAGTAGCAACAAGAACCTTCACAGGAGCAATGGATCTCCTGTGTCACTCAACTCACTGTTCAGGTATTCTTGTCTTTTTGGCCTGGTCTGTGCTGAAATGTCTTGCTGGCATACAGAAATGAGTTGAGGAGGAGGATGCTCTTGTCTGCCATGTTTGGGGAAAGGTTGTGCTGTTAGAAAAAGCTGTGTAGTGATGTAACTTGTGCTGGGGGGAATGGGACTGTTTTGCTGCACTTGCTTATTTTCTGGAAAGCAAGCAGCTGAGAGCTGTGCTGGCACATGGTCTCTTCCAGTGTAAGCAGGACTGTGCCCCAAGGCTTCACTGGTTCTGAACTCTGATGTTTAAAGAGATTGCTAGGTTACATGCAGAGCATGACTGAATGCCAGTGAAATGCAGTGGAGCAGAATTTCACATGCCTGCTGCCCTGGGCTTCTAGGGGTGCAAAGATGGAAGAGGATGCTCATTTATCTAGTGTGGCATGTGAGGTATTTATTATGCTTGTGGCAATTCCAGGCTCTACTGGTACAAGAGACTAAAGGGATCCTGTAATTCAGATGGCGCAATGCTTTTTCTTGTTCACTTTGCATGGAGGGGGGTGATAAAGAGCAATCAGAAGGATTGCTCAAGGGATTTTCTTATCTCTTAGATGATGATGCAACTATCTGAGTGAGCTTGCAATTAGCCAAGAAATTACAAGCAGAATGGGCCAGATTATCAGTTAACAGGCAGGGAACAGGCCAGGAGCAGAGGACAGTAGTATTCCTTGTTCTTACTTCATCCATGTTGTTTTAGCGTGTAGCAGTGTTGCTGTGTGCTTGTGGTCAGCTTACTGCCTTATTGCCTTTTTTCTTGTTTTCCCCCACTGTGACAATGAAGCATAACACAGAGGTGTCAGAGCACACTGGTAAGAAAAGCATCCCATCTCCTTTCATGGTCTCCAGTCACTCGTATTCTACTATTTGACTCTATATTGACTAGATATAAGAAAAGTCCTGTTGGCAGGTGGGGATGTTGCTAATGTAATGTAGTATTTTTGGGGGGGTGGGGAGCAAGGGAGAGGAAGTATGTCTTTATTGCTTGTAGCACGTGGCATAAGAGGTAATATGCTGGTAAGGAGAACGGCCTCATCTCTTCTCTGTATACCTTGAAGAATGAGATGCTGAAGTCAAATGAGGAGCAGTAGATCTCTCCACAGTGAAAGTGAGCTAGTTGATGCAGCAGTACTTAGCATTCAGGAGCTTAATTCAGCCTGGAACTTCAGAGAATTCCATTTGCTCCTTCACCTCTCCCTTGCACAAAATACGTAACGCTACATGTGCAATACCTACTTGTCCTAAGGAGGCCAAGAGCATTTAGCTGAAGTAAGGACAAATGCTATGCCTAAGGGTTCCTGGCAGCCTTTGATTTTGGTGGGGTTATGAAAGCTTGGAAGCATCTGAAGTTGCTTTTCTGCCTGTATGCTACTGATGTTGTTTGCTCTGCGTGGCATGTGGAGGGGAGAGATGGTGTGTAGAGATGAGGCTATTTCCTTTTGTCCCCATTTCCCCTGTGTGATTCTTCTGGATCATGTTCTCCCCTTGGAGTGTATTATTGCAAGTTGAATTGGTTTGGGTTTGGTTTGTTTTTTTTCCCCTGTTGCAAAGGTGATTTCTGAAGTTCCTACCCTTTGGTAACCCTTGAGATGTCCTATTTTGCTGTGTGGTGATTTCAGCCTAGAAAGTTTCTGTTGCTGCCCCCATCACCTCCACTGTCTGTGCAATTATTTTATTATGTTTGTCTTGTGCAAGAAAAGGTTTCAAGAAGCAAAGTCAGCAAGGTCCCTAGAAGTTTCTTTTGGAAAGGCAGATGCATTTCTGCTGCAGAGATGCAAATGAATGGTTGTGTGGCTACACCTTTCTCCAGAGGGCTAATAAAACTCTTACTTTTTCTGAATGTATCTGGAACAGCTGCCAGCCTGTAGCAAGTGCCCACTGTGTGCAGGCTGGAGTTTGGAAGAGCAAAAACCTCATGGGATGTGCTTGCTAACTCAGAATTGTGCCTGTTTACTGCGTGCTCCAGTTCTCCTGCCACAACACATGGCTGTATTAATACNTTTTTTTGCAACACTGGTGAAGAATAACTACTGCATCTGCTTTCCAAATGAAGGGTTGGTTGATAGTATTTCTTATAGTATTTGTCTGATAGTATGACACGCTGGTGTCACATGTCGTACAATCAAGTAAGATGGGATATCTAACCTTAAGTACGTAGGTATAATTTCTTTGTACTGATGACAAGCTGAAATAAGAGACTGGTGCTCTCCTGCTGTGCATTTCCTTATCTGTCCTGTTTCCTCAGTGCTTCTTGTGTTTATTGCTTAGTTTGCTTAGCTGAAGGAGGAATTTAGGAATGCCTCAGCTAGAAGGAAAGGCTATAACAAACATTGTGCTGTTAAACACCAGAGATTACATGTAAGAGTTCTTGTAAAGCAGAAAACATAGGAGAAGCACATTGAGAGCCAAAGCTTGTCATGAGGCCCAAACTACGGGAAATGTGGCTTCCTTAACTGCAGTGTGCACAGAACCATCTCCTTCTGGAGGTGCTGTGTGTTGTCCATGAATTGGGTGCTCAGTGCAGGAATTTGCTTACATCACTCCCTAGAAGCCTGCAGAGGAGAAGGTGGTGATGATGTTTGGGTTCACTGCAATGTGACTTTGGCTTGAAGTCAGACATTTGTAGAAGAATGAAAATGTTAGCTGCATGTCCCAGTTCAGGATACTTGTGTGTTGGTGATCCTACGGGTAACCGGTGCTTACAGCATCTTCCACTCCTTAGGTGAAGTGGGAGTTTCACCTTCTAGCTTGTATTTTTTTCAAGAACTTTGATTATCATTACAGCACATTTTAATAATGACCAAGCCTAAGGGCACAGGCTTCAGAATCCTGCTGCTGGGACTGACTTTGATCCAGCCCTCTCAAAATAGGTGCTATTGCATATAATGTAAATGTAGTCGTTCGTACTGAAAGAGGCATTTTGGTTTTGGCCTCACTCATACAAATTAAAACTCCTCAAGGCATCTTCACAATGTAAATGGGAACTTTAATAATACCCAGAGGTGGGGCTTGCTCTAAGATGAAAATTGCTGAGGCATAAGGGCTGAAAAATTTGCCAAGATATCTGCAGTGCTTGTGCAACACTGGGAATCTGGTGGTACTGGAAGGTATAGGTTGTGCCTAGGGATTCGACTAGGTAGGTTCCTGTGTGACTTGGTTTAGGTGATCCTGCTGTTGCAGGCGGATTGGACTAGATGATCTTTCGAGGTCCCTTCCGATCCGTAATGATTCTATGATTCTTTTTTTTTTTTTTTAATAAAACAACTGGTTTGGGGGATTAAAAAAAACAAAGTCTGAAGCAGTCGTGTCTATAGCTTTAAACAAATTCTCGATATCTTGCATCATTCAGGCTTGTTAAGGAAAATACGTAGTTGTTTGGTGCCTTTTTTTTCCCGAATTGCTGAAAACCATAGCTATGCATGAGAGCCCCCTGTGAAGGGTGCAATGACCGTAACTGAAGTCAGAGCTGTGGGACAGGGTTTTACACTGGAAAGGGAAAGAGAAGATGAGAGATGAAATGCTCTTATGATTTCTTTTTGTTTTTCAGTGGATGAATATATTGCCATTGCTAAAGAGAAGCATGGATACAATATGGAGCAGGTAACACTTAGAATACTTTAAGATAATCTTTTTCAGCAGGTATTAAAGCATGACTTAAAGTAACTGCTCCTTCCCTTCTGTACCATCTGTCCTCTCCTTTCTGACTTTTCCACAAACTGACTGTTCCTAATAGTAACCTATGCTCTGGGAATATGGAGTTCATACCTAGTTTGACATGAAAAATCAAAAGGGGGAAAAAAACACCCCAAAACAATTGTAACTTCTAGTAGAGCTTGGTCTTGAGTATTATGCTTCCTTTCATGACTACCTCCTGAACACTTTCAGAACTCCTGAACAGTGTTAAAAAGATTGGTTTGATTTTTACACCTGCCTCATTGCACTGCAGTTTCCAGTTGACTGCTCCATCTCTGCTTCATGGATGTATTGGCAGTTATTAATGAGCTGTTGAACCATCGTGTGTTTTTTGAAACAAGCCAATATCCATGGTTACTTACCTTAAAACTGTGGAAATCTTGGTCTTAGGATCAGACCTCACCTTTACTGTGTGTAGTCGAGGATTGTGTACTAATGTCTGTGTTAACAGATTTCAACACTTATCTGGGGAGACAAGTAGACCTGTGGCTGGGAAGATTTTCTGAACTCTATGAGGTTTTTTATGCACAAATACTTAACAATAAAGGACAGTTGGGGGATCTCCTGGCTTACTGTACTGGTAAATTACATATTGTCTGTAGAGAGGGATTTTATGAAAACTTGCAAGGTGATGAAATTGTTCAGGCAAAGGTCATGAATATAGAAACCAATGATTTGGATGGCCAGAATTCCTATTTAAATTACTCTGCTGGTATCTTTGAGTCAGACTTTCAGTAGTTAATGCCAATGCTCAAAAAGATGGGAACCAAGAGCACTGAAGTTGAGATAGCCAGCAAAACTTGCAGTGAAATCAGGATTCATCAGAATTAATATTTATGGTTTCTAAGAGCAGAAAATTGCAATCAAAGCAAGATGAAGGCACAAAATGCTGCAAAATGGTAGCTCACTTCAGTTGAGGTGGATATTGTGCATAACATTGCCAAAAGAGTTTTGGGGTAGTAAAAATTTGTTTCATTATTTTAGTGGAGAAGTGTTGTTTGAAGAGTGTAGACTAATCCAGGAGACTGATCAAAATTAAATATGATTTTTAAATGATTTTTAACAATAATAAAATTAATAAAAAATTAATAAATTTTTAAATATGATTTTTAAAAATCCCCACTGAATTCTTGTGTTTTAAAAATGGAAGTATGGCCAACAGATTTTCATTCATTTTAGCTTTGGAAACACAGGACCCCCCATTCCTTGAAGTCTCAGTCCCCTTCTTTATCTCCTCTTCTGTGTACAGAAGTTGCTATGGGATTTGCCACACTAGAGTGTAAAGTGGCTGAACAACCTGTAAGAATGTCTCTCCTAAAATTTTTTTCTTACTTCCTTCCCTAACACTCTCACATCGTATCTGGAGTTAAACCTGTTTCCCGGGTCATTTGGGGTTTCCTAGACAGCTAAGCTAGGCTCTTCCAGAAAATAATTGGAGAGGATCTATTTTGTATGGCTCTGGAAGGCCATGTACTCACTTTGTATTATAGGGACAAGCATCAAGGTTTTCAAATCAAGATGTTTTGTTGTGTCACTGGAGATGCTGCTGGCTGGATAACTGTGGACAAGCTGACACAGAATTCCTGGAAGCTGCTCAGAGCTGACTTTAGTGTTTGGCCACATTTTCTGGGCTTTGCTGGCCGAGGCAGTCCTTTCCCAAATATGCATCCCGCTGTCAGCTGGTCTCTTTAGACTCCTGTGCAGGTGGTTGGGCTGACAGGCATCACATGGAGATGTTCCTTCTTCTGTCTGCATCCCCCCACCCAAAGCCTACTTTGGCAGATCAAACCATGGCAGTTTGTTGGAGGGAGCGGTGAGCTGCCTGGCAGGGTGGCTGGGTCTTGTGTTGGCACTAAGCTGCCCAGCAGCTTTCCCATCCAGTTGGATGTGTCTGTGGTGCACACAGCTCCCCTAGTTCTTTCTTTTCACTTGGTGGTGGCTGAGTGCCCCAGTGTTGGCTCTGCCTATCTCGATAACTGGAGGCTTGAGGCTGTGGTAGTGGGAGTCTGCAGCCTCGCCAGCTCCAGGACAGGCTAAGCGCAGACTCGGGCAGGTAAGTGAGCTCTGGCAGGGCAAGCCCACTTCAGATTGTGCTGCCAGTGATTGAGCTATAGCAGTCTTATGCTTTTGGAAGCCCTACAGAAAGTCTGGTCATGAGTCTTCTGTGAGCCTGTGTCAGACACTCTGGAGGCCAGAGGAGTTGTGTATGAATGCAGAGCTCTCCTAAGGCAGCACGTGGTAGAGGAGGAATACTGCTGTCCTGTTTGACAAGCCTGTAAAGAAAATCTTGATTAACTTCAGTCCTTGCTGGCACCTTGGTGGTACTTAACACTCATCTGCCCTCCCAAAATGTCTCCCTCCTTGTTTTCCCCTGTTGTGCAATGCTGTCAGGGACAAACACACAACATAGTATTTCTTTTCAGCCTACTCTAAACAAAGCAAAGCAAGCTTCTTTTTATTACCTCATTCTCTTTCTTTCATGCTTCTACATATGTGTTTTTTGATTATTGGACAGACCTCCGTTTACGCACATAAGTCTTTAGTGATCTGCTAGGTTAATTAGCAAGCAAGCAGAATTTACGTATTTTGCAACCCTTTTCCAACCTCCTGTGCCCAGGTGCCAGCAGTTCCTATGTTCTGATCTTCATTTGTGACCACCTCCGTTGTTTTGTTACACTTGGCTCTTTTCACCAGCTGGCCTTCGCTGATTCTTAGCTGATTTGCAGCCTACCAGCTGCATCATGTCCTTCAACTTTTTATCTGCAGCTTCTTTGGCATTTCATTCTACCACATTTCTCCTTGCTTTTTCACAGGGCTATTGGTAGAGCTCGTATCTGAAGCTAAAAGGGATGGCAGGACAAAGAAAAGATGGTCCTTTGTGACTGCAGAATAGCTTCCTTGATTCCATGCTTCCTAGTGTGGATGGAGATCAGTCGTCGTGTGGCTTCTCTGACATTTTGAGTGTCTGTGCTGCAACCAGGATTGCTACTGGTTCTGCATGGTGGCCAAAGGGAGGAGAGGGTGCCCAGGCAGCACTGACAGGCCAGTGGAATTAGGACAAGGTCTAGGTTAATGCTAATATTTATATGCATGCTCTCAGCAGAATCTTAGGGAACCGAGATCCCATAAGGGAACTGCTTTTGCATAGTAAAGCATAAGGGGGAAAGCCCGAATTTGGAGAGATTTTTGTTAGCTCTGAGCCACCAGGGTGAAACTGCTAGATGAGGGTAACTGTTTGCAAAACCCAAGCTGAGTTTGCATATGACAAACAGATTACTCTGATGTTTTACTCTTCGTGTTAGTGATTTTCACTTTACAGCTGTTACAAAAGACTAGTTTATAGTTCTGCAGAGTCAGGCTTTCCCAAAATGACTTGCAATGGCTGCTGGCATGCCAGGTGTGGTGATGTGCCATGATGCACAGGGGCTGCACACCCCCCAGGGGTGGCTGTGGGCGAGTGCCTTGAGGATGGCAGGAGGATAGTTTGCAAGTGGCAGAGCACAGTGCATGCCCTTTGTCTTTGGAACTGAAAACTGGAGACCTCAACAGTGAAATGAGAGAGCTCTTCTGAATGAGCAGTCCCGAAAATGAGATGTTCCTTCTTTGAGCTGGGGACAGCTTAGCAGCAAGTCGAGGCTATGCATGCTGTCTATCATCTTCCATTTTGTCCCTCATCCTCTCCTCTCCCTTCCCTTAGAAGGAGCCCTCAAAACAACTGTAATCCCTTCCCAGTCTATAAAGCCATGCTCTTAATTACACAGGAAAAGGAGTTTAGCACTGATAAGAAGTTTCTTTTAGTCCAGCATGTTTTTTAGGAAGCCTCCCCAAGTCTTTGGTTAGCTTTCCTGTGCATACCAGCATCAGTAATTTAGGGTCATTTCTTCAGTTACCACCCCATTATCTGTTGCTACCTTCTTATTACATTATTACCTGTGTGATTTGGGTAACCTTCAAGTTGGTTTTCACAGCCTAGTGAAGGAGGCTCATTTTCCAGGTTTGTTGCACACAAAAGAAGTCTGATGTAGCTGTGAATTAAAGTTGTGTCCAATGTGTTGCCCAGGAAAAATGCTGTAGCTCTCTTTGTGCATGTAATCATACTGTTCCTCGTGAGTACAACTGTCCCCTTGGTGTCCTCCTTGTTTCTAGGCTCTTGGGATGCTGTTTTGGCACAAGCACAACATTGAGAAGTCTTTGGCAGATCTGCCAAACTTTACTCCATTCCCAGATGAGTGGACAGTGGAAGATAAGGTCTTGTTTGAACAAGCCTTCAGTTTCCATGGGAAAACCTTTCACAGAATCCAGCAGATGGTAAGTGGTGTCACAGGAATGGAAGAGCAGAACAGGCGGTTGGATGGTTGTCCTCCGTTGTCCTCTAGTCTAATGCTTTTGGGAGAGAACAGACCAAAGGGAATGTTAGAGGAAAAATATTGCCATGAATGGAAAGAAACATGGTTTCCAGAGTTACTATGGAAGTGTTTTCCTGAAGCGCTGTTACTGGGTCAGGAGAAGCTTTGACTGTGCAATTATTTTTTTTTTTTTGCTTGGAAATTACAGTTTTCAGTCCCCTGTGTGCTGTGGTAGTGTTTATGTCTCAGCTGGGGTTCAGGACTGTACACATGTGCCCACCCACACACAGAGTAAAGATCATCTGTGTGCAAAGTTGTTTTTCTTTCTTGCAGCCTGCTTTTTAGGAATGAATTTTATTTGACTATGAAATATATGCTTAGTGTGACTTGAGACTGTCAGAGGATGCTGTGGTGGAGGTTTATGCATCATTACAAGCATTCTGACCTTTGCTTTTGGTTGATAGTGATATTTTTTTAAAATATGATTGAAAACTTCCCTGAAAGGGAATTGCTGGGGTCTGTGCAATTTTCTTTTGAAAAGAGGGAAAGGATGGGATGTAAAAATTTTCTTTAATTATATCTTGAGAGTTTCTTAAAGTGGTTCATCAGCTGGGTGGGAATCAGACTTTGTTCTTTGCTCTCCTTCAGTGAAGTGCCTCTTGAGTGTTCCAGCAGGACCCCTAGTTACGACCCTTTGAAGTGAGCCTGGGCTGTTGCAGTCTGTTCAGCCTCTTTAAAGCACACCTGAAGGTCTGTGCTGCTGATCTTGCTGAAAAGCAAACGGCTACTTGCCTCTAGAGTATGACGGAGAACTGCCAGGTCTCTTTTCAAAGGGTAGCAGGCAGAGGCTCATTCTTATGTCCTTCTTGAATGTTCCTTCACTGGCGTTTGTTTCCAAATGTTCTTGGAGTCCTAGGGTCTCCCGCTCCCTTGGGTCAGGTGACAGGGCTTGCATGTGTTAGGGACAGCTGATACAGTGTTGTGGACTCTTACATTGGGGGGAAAAAATGAGGGAAATGTCTAAGGGGAAAAAAAGAGCATAAAGCCTGTTCCGTTGCTTGGTTAAATGCCAAAGCAAGGAATTCTTAGTTTGTGTGCAGAAGCATGACTCTCTCACTGGATGAAGTGCATTCCACTACAGGGATGCCTAACTCATGGACTGGTGTTCTCTAGGTGATGTTTTTCTTACTGCTTCTCCCAAAAAAGCCGTGCTGCATGGAAAGAATTAAAGGGCATAAGGCTTTGTGTTTAGCAGGGGACACAAATCAATGGCTTGGGAGCACAGTTGTTAGTTTGTATATGCTGTTCCATTAGCACCAGTTCTGCTTGGAACCGAGGGGAAAAATCATTAAAGCCAGAGGATGAAAAGTGAGTTAAGGTATTTACCAGAGCTGGTTCAGATGTTTTGGCACTCTTAGCATGGTTTGTAGCCAAGTGGATGTTTGTCACAAACAGCTTTGTTGTTGAGTTTGTTCTCTAACTCTCTAGTTCCAGTGTACCAGTGTGTTGCATGGCTGTTGACATCGCAGCGGCACCTGTGCTTTGCCAGGGCAGATGGTTTGATGCCTGTGTGCAGCTGTGGGCCTGGGTGGTAGCACTGTTGTGATAGATTATTAGGACCTAAAGTCAACCAACAGTCTGAGAACCAGGCTTAACTCGAGTGAAGACTTGAACTATAGTATTTGAATAAGAGGTCTGGCTCTTGCTCGCAGTTTTGTTTTCCTCCCAGTCCTGCCCTCCGAGCTGAATCAGACACTCAAATAAGCCCTACTTTATTTAACAAGAAAGGCTGTACTTCTACCAAAGTCCTGTGTAAGAGCATCCATGCAGAGTACCTCAGAATTAAAGAATTAGTCTGAACACAGTTTTACACTTCTTGGAGGCAGACTTTTCATTCATAGCTGCAGGGCAATGACATTAGTGTAAGAGGACAAAAAAGGTAGTTCTGAGAGTCTTGTGTTCCTGTGTCTGTAGTTCACTGTGCAGTGACATTTCACCTTTTAAAAACACCATTTATTGAGACCTATGAGTAGCCTTAGTTATGTGAATGGTCTGAATAAGCCTTTTTAACAAAACATCAAAGACATGCTTAGGATGTAGCCTTCAATTCAGCAGTTCCTGCAGTTGCTTACACATCTGTGTTGGCTTTTAAGACAGTTATCTCAGTTTCAAGGCCACTTTTTGCATTTGCTCTTGCTATGTTCCTCTGTTTTGAAAGGAACCAGCTACCTGGCTGGTGCATGGAGACTTGCTGTGATGCTCTTTAGAGCTTTTGATATCCTAAATAGTGGGCACTAACCTGAAACACTCCCCCATAGATAATTTTTGGAAAGGCAGCAGAACTGCCTTGCTTGAGCTTTTGAGACAATCCAATGTAGAGATTCCTCGACAAAACCAGATCAATTGTGTGTGAACTGCTGGGGATACTTTACATATGAAAACATAAAAGGATACATGTTTAATTTACAGCTTCCTGACAAATCAATAGCCAGCCTGGTGAAATTTTACTACTCCTGGAAGAAGACAAGGACTAAAACTAGCGTGATGGACCGTCATGCTCGTAAACAAAAAAGGGAACGTGAGGAAAGGTAGGTTTGCAAGCAGAAAGGCTGTGTATTGATTCACGCTGGTTTCTTTAGACTGTCTTGGAGATTCCTGGTAGCTTGTAAGAAACTAGATGAAGGATTTTACCCCAAATGTTTCCTGGTGCCACGCTTTCTTTCCCCATCCCTCTTTCTTGCGGTGTTTTGCTTTCCTTAAAGCCAAATGGAATCTGTCAGCAATTAGGTATGGTCCCTTTTTTTATACTACAGTCCTGATTACCCTCTAGTGCAGTGGTCACAATCTCATAGCTCTAGAAGCTTTTTCTCTGATACTGCTTGTGCTGGGTTAGGACGCAGAAGAACTTGTGTATCTCCCAAACCACTCCCCTCTACCCCACAGTAGGAGGGTCCTGGCGGACCATGGAATAAAAAGCCAGCAGGGAGGCGGGGACGGGGTGGTTACGGCCAGCTGGGGAGGAGAGAGGACCCGCGGTTCCCGTGCCCTGACCTGCTGCCCAGCCCACCTGACTTCTCCTGCAAGCTAGCCTGTGTTAAGTTTTTGTCGGTGATTGTTGGTGAATTGGGAGGGGGCCTGTCTCACGCTTTGGGACGTTTTGTTTTGTCTCGGACTAGTTCTGAGTGTGGTTCTGTTTTGCAGGGGGGGGGAAGGTGGGCTGCGGGGTTTTGGGTGCACGGTTGCCAGGCAGACGCCAGCAGGGTTCCGATAGCCAGGTGCCCGGTACATNGAAAGGAAATAATTTGAATACGTGGTGTAAGGGAAAACTAGACCAAAATGTGGCACTACGTGAAGTATCTGATGGCCAGCTGCATGTTTACATATGTGGTCCATCCTGTAATGGCGTGGATGTTTTCATTCATGCTCGAGGCAGCTCTGGATGCTGCGATAAGATGGGTTAAGAAACTGCCATCTCGTATTTGGGAGCAATTAATGCGTGTGTGGTTTGTGACTAGTTGCTTCTGAGGAAGAACAGGACTGTGATTGTAGCTCAAGAGATGTACTGCTCTTTTATTTGCTTATACTCTCAATGGCCCTTAATCTGCTTCTAACATGGCCAGCCATCAAGTCCTTGGGCAGGAGGACTGCACTGTATTGGTGGGAGGGGAATCTAACAATCTGTTCTGGAAGGTTCCGCCTTTAACCCTCAAACCAGGACACTGCTTGAGGGTGGAGGAAAGGAAATTAAAACTTCACAGGCTGATTGGCACTGCTGTCAGCTGAGCCAGAAAAGCTGATAAGCAGGACTATAAAAGGAAGTAACAAAAGAGCTATAAGTCTGCCTTTATTTTCTTCATGTGGTGCTCAGTAGTCCCCATGTACCTGATGGGGAGCAAGCTCCAGTGCAGCACCCCTCAGCTGGTGTTTATTCACACACAGACCCTTCCCCTGCCTTTATTTGGAAAACTATTACCAGTGAAAGGCTACCAGGCCAAGCTCTGTTCTCTGAGAAGAATTAATTAAAGGCTGTGTTTACAAGTGACTGAGAAGAGGGTAGCACAGAAGAACTCTAGGATGAATTCTGCAGCAGAGAGGTTTCAAGGAGTGCTGAGTGAATTACGATTTGGATGGTGGTGCTTTAGGGAGATCACTAGCCTACTGAGCTTCAGCAGATGAGCTTGACTTCTGCTTGTGTGGCTTTGTCTGCAAGTTCATGCTCCTAGATGCCTGTGCGAGCCCTTGAAGATAGGTCAGCCAGTGGCCTTGTCAGCATTGCTAGAAGTATCTGTACACTTAGACTTGCCCGTCATTGACTTTGCCTGGTTCTGAAGCTGACAGGGCCTCAGAAGTGCAGTGGTGGTCTTGGGTGTATGTTGGGGACAAAAAGCGGCTCCATCTGCTTGATGCAGGTGACTTCTCAAGCCGCTCTAAAATGCAAAGAATGTCTTTGCAGACCAAACTTGAGGTGCACCTTTGGAAGACTCCTAGCATAATTGGGCAAAATTCTACGAAAGCTTTCCCTTCAAAGGACTTGTGCCTTAGCACTTCCCAGGGAGCTCTTTGCTAGCTCCAGTATGTACAAGTGAGCCCTGGTTAAGAAGGGGAAGAAATGTGTTTCAGGGGTTGAGCTGTACTACACCAATGACTCATTCAACCTCTCCCATCTCTCCACTAGTTCAACAATGCTTGCTTAACAGGCAGGGCCAGGGATTACCACCAACCAACTAGTTCAATATTTGGTTGGCTTTCTCTGACCCAAGTCTCTTTTTCCATTCTGTTCTTTTCCCTTCTCTGCAAAGGCTGTCTTAATTTTTCTTCTCCCCATACTGCTTTTTAAATTTTTTTTTTAATCTTTATTTTTGTACTAATGGAGGGGGAAGAGAATACCTTATGAAGGAGTATAATCTTGTCTGGTGTTAGGATCCTTTAACAGTACCTTTGGTTTTATTTTGTGCTCATAAATGAAAATATTGCAATTTGGAGATGCACTTCTCAGGTACTTTTATGTTTGCTGGGAGAAGCAAACAGACCTCAGTCCATCTGGTGGCTGATAAAGAGCTGTATGGGCTGCCATGTGCTGTAATTTTAAAAGTTTTGAGGAAGACAGCTGGAATGGAAATTTGTAATGTAATTGACATCTGCAGCAAGCTATGCATCAGGACATCAGTTTGACATTGATTTTCCCTTATTCCCCTCTGTTACATAAAATAGTCAAACCCCATCACCCCAGAAGGATTTGCCAGTGCAGCCAAGCTGGTCGAGTTCAGGGTGCCCAAATTTTGAAGTTGTAGTGTGCCATGGGGTGCTGGCAAAACCTCAAAAATGTTCTTCAATTAATAGTTTCATTGTCTAAAACTTTATAAATGAGTGGGTGGGTTTTGATTTAGCTGAATTTGCTGAAGCAGAAGAGCAAACTGTGAGCTCAGCAGAACCTGTGGGGGATTGGCCTTTGCAGAGAGTCTGAAATCTGAACCTAGATGAGAACAAGGCTCTTCAGGAGATGGGGTTAAGAGAAGAGGCAGTCTGAGGTATCTCCCTCAAGTACCACTTTGTTTCCTGTGGCTAGGCAAGGAAACTCCCCAACCCCACAGGTGGTCACTAAAATAGCTCTCAGAGCACTAGAGACCAGGCTTGTCAGTAACTGTTCTTAGTTTTCATAGTTTTACAGGTTTATTTGAGTAACTTTTTGTAGGAAGCTCTGGAAGGGAGCGCTTGTGAGTTTGTTCCCTGGAATTGTGATTACACAAACAAATTATCTTGGGATTTGGCTTGGGAGAATAGGAATGGCTTGTACAAGTGAGACCACTGTTACGGAGATGGATGCCAGTTCAGGCCACCTGGCAGCTAATTCTTCCCTAGGCTAGGTCTGTGCAGGATGTGACCGCAGAAGGGAGACAGCAGTACACAAGCTCCAGTACAGCAGCCGTGGCACCAGCACCTGCTCTCCCTCACCTCTGTGTAGAACACACTCCAGCTGGCTCCAGCACCCCAGCAGTGTAGCTCAGCTTCTGATGGGGTTTCTCTGAAAAGTCCTGCTGTGTTCTGGTACCGTGACGTACCTGCATCAAAGTTTCTTGTTGCAGGCTATAAAGTTGGACATGACAAAATAGATTTCTTTTTCTTATTTAAAAAAAAAAAAAGCAAGATTTGATTAGGTCAGCTTATTTCTTCTGTTTCCAGGCATCATACGAAATGGTGCAGTTAACTTTAGTTTTGTACAATACCAGAACTCCGAATGGTGAGAACATATTTGATTTATGTCTGATTAACATTCCCGTGAAGCCAAACTGGCCAAGTTCAGGATGGCCTCAATTTCATGTCTGTTGTTATTCTGTAACTGATAACCTCTTTGTTTTCCAGGGGAGGCTGGAATGTGAGGCTGTCACTGGGGAAAAAAAAAAAACCCAACCTTTTTCTTAACTCTTGTACTTGGGGGCATTAATCAATTTGGTGAAATTATAAGGGGTTGTATAAAACTGTGTTTTATTTACTTGCTGTAATTGTAAGTGTATGGTTCTGTCTCCATTAAAATGCTTGTTCTACGTTCTTTAAGTTATAACTTGTGTGCAACAAGTTACACATCTTTCCTTCATCTGAGCAGACCTGTTTTGCCTCAGTACACTAGTGAGACCAGTATACTAAGACTAAAGTCTTCCTTTAAAAGACATGGTCCCTCATAGCTTTATAATTAACATAATTAAGAATTTCTTGTCTGAAACTAAAACAAACAAAGCACCCTCGCCCCATGCCTGAAAAAGCTGCCCTGGTAATAAATCTAAGGAAATCTGTTGGACTTGCAATTGCATCTGTGCATTTGTTTTAGCATGCTATTTACAGAAAAAGTCACACAAACTAATACAGTACTCTTTGGTTTTGTCTTCCAGTGAGGATGAAATGGAGGAAGCAAATGTAAATAACCCTATTGATATTGAAGTTGAACAGAACAAGGAGAGTAAAAAGGAGGTATAATTCTTTTTTTTTTTTTACTACTGAACAAGTTAGTGTTTACTTACTAGCTACTTCATGTGGAAGCTGACAGTATCTAATTTTCTAATTTTCTTTATTTGCGCTTTGTGTAGTTGTCATACAAGGAAAGGGAGTTGTCTTCAGAATTATTCTCAGACCAAGACAAGTAGAGACAAATAAGTTACTGTGAATGTAGCTTGCAAAATTTAAGACCCTACCATGCCATGATTACGTACTATTTGAATATTTCTAGTCTCTTTGATTTGCTCGTTGGCCGTGTTCATTTGTTAATTTGAACCACCTTCAGGGATGGTTTAAATCAACGTAACTGCATGGAGATGAAGTAGAAGCACTTATATGCCCACTCTGATGGCTTGGTGTAGAAGAAATACATATTTTAATCTAGGTGTTTATCTATACCTTAGACTCAAAGGTAAATCCTGATGTACTGAAATCCTCAGCAATAGTTCTGAGAATTTTTGTAGTGACTACAGTGTGCTGGTCAGTAAAGGAGAAAGCTTTTCGTGGCCTGTTCATTTTGTCTGGCAGAGGGGCCTTAGTCAGTCATTACGTGCAAGATATTTTTCTCTAGATATTTTCAAATGTCTAACATTTGAAATTAATGCAAATACTACTCCATTTTAAGAGGGCATAGAGCTCTAAATTAAAACAGCCACACAAATATAACACAGTTTTGAAAACAGTCTGTGATGCTTAACAGGAAAGTATGTACTTCATTTTTTATATATATAACCTGCTGGCTACTGCTGAATTTTAAAAAATCCATGCTGTTCAGCAGCAGCATGGGGTGTATGTGTGAGAGTGCTATGAGAAGATGTTTACCACAAGGGCTTCTCTCCTTGAAGCAGCTTCCTTTCCTGATTTCTCATAGCCTGACTTTGCTTCCATGGTTATTCTCTTTTAATCTTTTTTTTTTAAAGGCTGTATGTAGGAAAAATGAACTAGAAATATTTACACATAGGATTGAACGTAGGTCATTTTAGAGCAGCGATTTTGTCGGTCACTGTCATTGAGATTAATGTGTTATTTTGAATGGAAATAAATGAAAAATCACAGCATTCTAGCCTGTTCTTCACCCATGCCAAGGTGTTGTCTAGACTGTCCAGAAAAAGCCTTTCCTTTTGCTTCCATCCAATGAACCAGCATTGCTGATAACTTCCTAGGAGCAAAGTGGGTATGAACCCACTCGTATTCACTTTTACAAAAAGCTGAGTTCTCAGTCTCAGCAACACCCAGGCTGGAAATGTTCTCATTTGGCCGAGTTACACTGGAGAGGTGCAGTATGCAGCTGTGTGCATCTTGTAAATAATTAATATTATAATTTCCCATTATTTAAATAAATTTTTAAATTTAGATTCCTCTAAGCTCTTTTCAAGCTTGTGTCTGTAAGACAGGTCCTTTCAATTTCCTTTATTGCTTCCTTTCCTAACATGCTGCATGCTCTGAACTGGCTACAGAAGAGACAAAGTTCTTTGCCAGCTTGGCTGCCTCTGTTGTAAGGCCAAACCAGAGCAGATGGCTGACAGCTGCCATCAAGCCACTTTTGTAGAAAGCCTTGTATGATTGAGGAGGCTGTCTGCCTTTGCTGTCACACTAATACAGGCCATGGCACTCTAACCAATGTAAGAGACTACTGGAATTCACAAAGCATATACAGTCTGGCTGAGTATGCAGTGGCAGGCAGCCTTGCAGGGACTGTTCTGGACATGGATTGTACTGGGGGTTAAAGGGAAGCTGACAACCTGTATAGGCTGTTAATTTGGTTTTGTGGTACCTGAACCCTGAGGTTGACTGAAAATGCTTGGAGAGAGAGAGCAGGTATCCAAGGGGGGAATATGTGCTCCCTTGATCATGATTTCACTTTTAATGATGTGGTCAGACATGCAGGGGTGGTGATGTACCACTAGCCCAAGACTCTCAACTTAAAGAGCTTGCCTGTCCCAACCCCACAAAGGTGATTTTTCTAGCTGAGACATGTTGGTTACTGTAGGACTTGCCAAGTAATGCTGTAGTACCCGGTTTTCTCAGAGTATCTGAAATGTCTAATCTTTTGGGGATCTTTGGAGAAGGAATCTTCACAATTTGTACTTTTTGTCATCATTAGTGCAACTGTTCAGGTTTCCTCAGACAGTGACTCCATCATCCTGATGATAACTAGAGCTCTTTTATTCACATTTTCCCTGTTCCTGGAAATGCCACCCATTTAATCTGTTTCTACACAGTTGCTTGACATAGCTCGATCTTCTTTCACTGTGGAATCTGTTTGTATTATGGAGTGTGTAAGACCCAAGTGTGCTGGATAGCAGTAACAATATCCAGAGAAGCACTTAAATTCATGCACTTTCTTTTGTTTTCATGAATTAAGTCTGCAGTGATGTGTGTTCAGGAAAACAAAAGTTTTCAAATGGGGTAGCTGTTCAGATTTTCAGAGCCTGAACAGTAACACTGGAGCCTGGAGGCATTTTTTGCTGTCAAAAGCTGTTCTACTGGAGCTCTGGCTTCTTACCCACAACATGCAGGAGTGTCGCATTCTTAGAGCTGTGTAAAACAGTAATTTGAACAAGTTTTTATTTTTGCTTAATGTTGAAGCTCATGGAATATTTGCACTGCAGGCATAGTGTGTTTGTCAGCCTGCAGCCTGAACCTCTTGCGCAGTTCTGCATGATCGTGTAAAATTCCGTATGTAGATGAAATGCGAATAAATGTGAAACGTCTGCCCGTGCTGAATAATTTACTTGGCTCAGTTATCTAAGGGCTCGCCTCTGAAGCAGAGTGCAGAGCTTACCTCACTTGTTCTTAGTTAAACCAATGTGGTTTTCCTGCTCCCCGCTCCCTTCTGCAAAAGGAAATAGGATATCCATCCTGTCACAGCAATACTTACTTCTTGGTCCCGAGCTTGCCTTAGGCATCATCTCTCATGGACTCCTTCCTCCTTACTAAGAGAAAAGTAGAGAACAGGTGCTTGTCCACATTACTGCTCCTGTGTGGCTCTGGGTGTTGAGCCCGTGAATAGGGTGAAAGCTTTTATCCGCTGGCACCAGTGCCAGAGTCTCTCCAGTCTTTGGGAGGCAAAGCCTCATGTTGCCATGGGACTTTGTCCTCAGCCTTATGTAGGTGCAAATATGAGTGTTTTAATGCTCACTAGTAAGCAGATGCCGCAGACTGTGTAGAAACTACATGTAGCTGCAAATTAGGAGACAAACAATAGCTCTAAGTGAAGCCAATGCGTATAAAGCTGACAAGGGATCAAGCAGAGGATTTCGGAGGATGTTTGGCCTCCTTTTTCACTCCCTGCCACCCTTCTTCTACTCTGTGTTCTTGGCCAGACTCCAGCTCCTGGGTAATAAATCTCTGTTGTGAGTTGCTTGTTGAAAATAACTTCTGGAAGAAATGGGTTTGTTTTTTAGAGAATTGGGTGTGCTCTTTGAGGATCTCTGGTATCCTCAAAGTCCTACCTCATCTACCTATTAGACCTGTGTGCCTAATTCTTTGCTTTAGACTGGAGACATAAAATTAATGGTGTGTGAAATAATTCCTTTTATGAAAAAGACTAAAAAACTTGATTTAAGGGTAAAACTACGTAAGTCTAATGGAACAGTTTATGTATCAGTGCTATGCAAGAAAACATAGCTTCCAAGAAACTGTAATGGTCAAAGAATTACTTTGAAGTTATCTTGCTCCTTTATCCTTAGCCTTTAAATTTGGTTTATTCCTTCTCCTGTCTGACTTGTAGAAAAACAAGTGTCTGTAAACTCTTCTAGTTCTGTACTTCCCCTGTGTCCAAGCTCCACTTTGTTTTTTTTCTTGGGGTTTAGTTAAATGGGCATGTTCAGGCCTGGTGATGAAAGGAAGACTAAAATCTTTTGGGTTATTTGAAAATAACCAGAATATTTAACTGCTGGCCAACTGGGTATCTTGTGTGTCAAAATGAGAACAGGCAAAGACAACGAGCATTTCTGTAAGCTGCCTAGAAGAAAGGAGACTGTGACGTTGTCACTGAATGCAAAAAGGGATTTCCTGTCTGCAAGCTACTGTTCACCTTGTCTAACCTCTGTGGATGGCCAAAAGTCATAGAATCACAGAATGGTTTGGGTTGGAAGGGACCTTTTAAAGATCACCAAGTTTTGTAAAATGGCTGTCGTTTGCCAGGTGCCGCCTGCTGAAACCGCTCCTCCAGCGAAGAAGGAGAAGCACAGTACGCAGGCTAAGAACAGAGCAAAGAGGAAACCTCCCAAAGGAATGTTCCTATCCCAAGAAGATGTGGAGGCCGTTTCCGCTAACGCAACAGCCGCTAACACTGTACTCAGACAACTGGACATGGAATTAGTCTCAATCAAACGACAGGTATGGAAGGGATCATTCAGGAATAACTGCTGGTTTTGGGGGTAGTCCCTGTCTGCAACGTATGCAGGAATTTGTAAGTTAATAGTGACAATGCATATTATTATGGGGCTTAATTGACAAACTGCTAACCTGCTATAAACTAGTGCAGACCTGTGTTTTATGTCTCATGTTTTAGGTCTGTGGGCAAGCCTACTTTATACCTAAATGGAGGCAGAAGTCCTTCAGGTAGCACTACCTGAAGGAACACCTATTAGCGCTTGGTGTTTGTTGCACTTCAGAGTTCCATACGTTTTAACTCTGGACTTTCCTCAGATGACATTGGTTTCAGTAGTTTCAGCTGGTTTCTATCTGCAGCAGTTTCCTTTCCCTTTTCTATGATACATTTTGGAACAGGCAGATAGACTTATTTCGTTCTATCTTGGACATCAGACAAACTTTGCCATATTACCCTCTGCTTCCCTGATGGGTCTGTCTTTGTTAAACAAATTTTTACAGGAATCTATTAGTAAAGATGGATTTTACTATACTAAGTTCTTTACCAAGTGTTTCACTGGGTTTTTTTTGGAGCAATGGTCTGGCTGAAACTTCTCAATAAGCTTAATAGAATTAGTATTTTGGCCTAAAGCCTTTCTTGATGCTCTGGGAGACATGTTGCTCTCTAGCAGTGTTTAATTCATTTACTTGCTTCAAACAGGGCCTTTATTTTCATGCTGGGCTTTGTACAGCCCAGGAAGTTGAGGCAGTTCTTGTTCCAAATAACTTGCAGACAAAATAGAATAAATTAAATGGGATCTTGTAGTGTGTCAGCTTTTCTTGCATTCCTTGATTCCCATATAGGATCATAGAATATGTTGTGTTGGAAGGGACCTTGTAAAGATCATGTAGTTCAACCTCCTAGCAGTGAGTAGAGAGACCTTCAACTAGATCAGGTTGCTCGGAACCTCATCCAGCATGACCTTGAATGTCCAAGGGATGGGGCCTTCACCACCTCTCTGGGTAACGTGTTCCAGCGTTTCACCACCCTCATTGTAAAAAACATTCTTAGATTCAGCCTAAATGTATCCTTTTGCAGTTTAAAATTGTCACCCTTTATCCTTTCATGTCAGGCCGTGCTTAATAGTCCCTCCCCATCTTTCTTGTAGACTTCCTTTCAGTACTGAAAGGCTGCAGTCAGGTCACCTTGGAGCTGCCTTTTCAGCAGGCTGAACAACCCCAATTCTCACAGCCTGTCCTCACAGGAGAGGTGTTCCAGCCCTCTAATTGTTTTTATGGCTCTTCTCTAAACCTGCTCCAAAAGGTTAATGTTGTTCTGTTTAAGACCCCAGAGTTGGACACTACTTCAGCTAGGGTGTCACCAGAGCAGATTAGAGGTCAGCAGACTGCTGACCACACTTCTTCTGTGGCAGCCCAGGATGTGATTTTCCTTATGGGCTGCAAGGACACATTTGTTTGTCCGTGTCCAGCCTTTTGTCAACCAGTACCCCCAAGTCCTTCTCTGTAGGCTGGTCTCAATCACATAATCTTCCAGCTTGTATTGGAATTGCCCTAACCCAGGTGTAGGGCTTTACACTTGGCCCTGTTGAGCCTCATGAAGTTCATAGTAGCCCACTTCTCCAACTTACCCAGGTCCCTCTAGATGACATCCCATCCCCTCTGGCTTATTGGCTGTGCCACTCAGCTTGGTGTCATCTGAAAACTTGCTGATCACAGAATCACTCTGGTTGGAAAAGACCCCTGGGATCATCAAGTCCAACCATTTACCCTACCTTAGAACTTCACCCCTAAACCGTATCCCTCAACACCTCATCCAAATGATCTTTAAACACATCCAGGGATGGCGACTCAGCCGTCTCCCTGGGAAGCCCATTCCAGTGCCAGACCACCCTTTCTTGAAAAGATTTTTCCTAATGTCAAGTACAGACTTAACCTCTTGTAGCTTGAACCCATTCCCTCTTGTTCTAAAGCTAACTGCTTGCAAGAAGAGACCAGTACCAACCTCTCCACAGTGTCCTTTCAGGTAGCTGGAGAGAGTGATAAGGTCTCCTCTCAGCCTCCTCTTCAAACGAAAGAGCCTCAGCTCTTTAAATCTTTCCTCATAAGATTTATGCTCCAGGCCCTGAATGATGCACTTGATCTTGCTGTCTATATCATTGATAAAAATACTAAACAGCTCTGGTCCTAGTGTGGACCCATGAGTGACACCAGTTGACACCAATCTCCAACTCTTTTTGGGAAAAGGGAGGTTATGAGGAAAACTAGAACACTGAGCTTGTGTGATTCTTGCTGGGGCCGCTGGAAGATGGTTTGTCCAAACATGTTTTTTTAAAATCCTTGTTAAAGGGATGAAACTTTCTTTTCAGATTCAGAATATCAAACAGACGAACAGCGCACTCAAAGAAAAACTTGAGGATGGTATAGAACAATACAGACTTCCAGAGGTAGGATCATTTTCTGACCCTTGTTTATTGTGTTGCCAGTAAATTAGGCAGTAAATAGGACCAATGTCCCGTTATTTGTCAGTGTGAATCAAGACCATGACCGTATTTCCTGTGGTTGTTTAATGGTGATGAGAATAAAAAGCAGTGTTTAAAAAGTGGTTTCTAACTTAACAACAGGTATCCCAGATACACTCTTGTTTTGTCAGTGTTGTATCCATATGTCCTTGTGAGAGAGGGTGTTTGCTTTGCTCTAAATGCTCTAAATATTGAGAAATGCAGGAGGGGATATTAATGCCCATCTTCCTCTTGGCACTCGGTGCATTTGCTGTTTTCTTTCCAGCTCTTGACATCTCATGCTGGACATAATTTGACCAAGATCACAGAGGGTGTCTGTTACAAAAATAAGTAGGTGCTTTGGAAGAGCATGGCTCTTGGTTACCTGGTCAGGCCGTTCCCTAGCTGCTCGTGCTACCAGGACTTAACAGACGCAGTGTATGTTAGTGTTAAATGAGTGGAATGCCATGTGCAGTTCTCTGTGTTGATCATGTTGCTCAGAGGAGTGATGTCGTTAATTCCCTCCTTGTGTTTTTGAGAGGTTTTTATGAGCTCAGGTACAAGTGAAAGTTGCTGCTTACGTAAATGAAGCTACTTAATTATTTTTGATGTCTAGGTCGTTCAGAAATTTAATGCACGTTGGACCACGGATGAGCAGCTTCTTGCTGTGCAAGGTATGACTACAAGGCTGCTTGTGTTTCGGTTGGTGATAATTAAATCTCTGCTGCATTTCAGAGCTGTTTCCCTTCAGTGGCTAAGGAAGGGTTTTGACATTGCTTTATGCTAGTGCACAAAGAATGGAATTGAACAGGGAAGCAGTGTCTCCCCTTCCTCTTGCTGAGCAGTATAAATTGCACCCTATGAATTCCTGCAAATAAACTCTGCTTGTCTAAGCTTTCAGTGAGTGAAACTCTAGAAGAGTCACTGCTATGTTCTTTGCTTGCATAACATTTCCAGTACAGACAGATTTACCCAGGTCTTCTAGATTTGGCTCTGCCCATCATTACTTTGCCTCTGTTTTCTTCTCTAGGGCTAGTTTTAACTGTGTCTCTTGCCAAATTTAGATGACATTTTTTTCCTTGCATTAATCTGAGAAAGGCTTAAAACCTTGACAGAAGTTCAGCTTTGGCTTCTTATGCTGTGAGCCTGATTTGTGGTCTTTGTGGAGATAACACATAGCTTTTGTTTTTATTTTCATTGCTTTTAGCGATCAGGAAATACGGCCGAGACTTTCAGGCAATCTCTGATGTGATTGGAAACAAGTCTGTGGTGCAAGTGAAGAACTTTTTTGTAAATTATCGACGTCGTTTCAACATAGATGAGGTTCTACAGGAATGGGAAGCAGAACATGGCAAAGAAGAGACAAACGGAACCAATAGCCAGAAGCCTGTAAAATCCCCTGATAATTCCACTAAAATGTCTGAAGAGGAAGATGAGGTAAATCCTGTCTAAAAGTCACCTAAAATTCCTAATCTGAGCTGTATTCAGATAATTGTTTATATAAAAACATACTTCCTGGAAAAGCCATTTTTGACTATCTTAAGCTTTTTTCACTTCCTCTGGATATACAGATTCCAGTACTGATCTCAGGAATTGGGTGTTTCAGATATACATGAAAGCTGAAAGAGTGGTTAATTTGCAGCCCTTTCCCACTATCTGTATCTCATCAGCACATGGACGTTTTAATACCTCTTGCTGTTGAAAGCCCACACATCTTTATCTCCCTTGGATGTTCTCCCTGCACTCAGTTCTCCAAGCTGTTCTAGGCTTGACTTTGTGGGACTGTGCAGTACCTGAGGCAAAGCTCAAACTTGCATTTTTCACCATGCTGTGGTTTCACTTAGGGGAAGGGAAGAAACCTATACACACGGCGAATGTGTGAAACTATTCACTCTGGATAATTCTAGAGACAAATATTCCCGATTTTCCAGCAGTTCCTTTGAAGACAGATTCTAGAAACAGCCTCTTCCCCATGATGGAACTTCATGGAGATAAAGCTTCTCCAAAGACAATGTGTGTTTAAAGTTAACTAAGAGACTGTAGTGTTTAAATATGAAAGTGAGTTACAAAAATATTAACACACTATTGCAAAAGAAAAGTCTGCTAGAGGTTTTCATGTTAAAAATGTCTGATCTAGGGCTCCCTTTGGCCTAATTGTATGAGAAAGCCTGGCATGAAAGCCCTGTCTTCAGAGTGCAAGCGCAGCGTAAGCAAATTTTGGTCTCATGGACTAAAGACTTCTCAGAGTACTGATTTTTGTTGTCCTTATGATGGTTAGCTCACTAGTGTGTTGCTGTTCAGGCATTCAGAGAGCAGAACTTCATTATTTCACAACTCCTAATACTGTGTTAATCAAAGATGCTTATTAATCAAAGATAGTTGTATTTGGGGCTAGGTCCAAAGTATGACAGAATTAAACTCAAAAATCTTTTCTTCTCAGAAGGGTTAGTGAAATGGTCCCGTTCGTCCAGAATTCAGAGGTGGGGCAAGAAAAAACGGGACCGATTTGTAGCCAACCAGTTGAAAGACAGGTGGCTCATATTAATGCCTTTTTTTGTGATCCAGTGGAGAAGTATCTGTTGGCACTGCAGAGAGTTTCTTCTCTGAGCCCTCTGAGATTCTTCCTGGCTTGAAATGCATCATTGCTCCTGAAAGTTACAGTTAAAATAATCCAGTCTTGCTCAAGGTAGCGGGAACTGGAACGTGCTGATGAGGCCAAGTGTGTGGATACTGGAGCAGTCAAGATACCAGACAAGTCAGCAGACAAGGTAGAGAGGAGGTGTGATACCAAGGCCTGGTAAAGTGGCTGGTGGAGCAGCACTTATGATCCCCAGACAATGATGGACTTCCCCAGGCTGGAGCTGAGCAAGTGCTGAGTGGTGGGAAGGGGACCAAAACAATATGCTGGGGTAAATGTTTGCAAAGCCTAGAGAAAAGGCAGCTATTGCAAGAGCCATGTGGTTCACTGTGCCCTGCTCCACAGTAAGCGATGAGGGCACAGCCTGCCTGATACAGGCAGGAGCCAGGTAGGGTGACAGTGAGCTGCCAGCCATGATGTACCATGTATGCCTTACACTAGCACTATGTGGCCTGTGGTTCTTGATGAAGCCTGTTCTGGACGGTAGGAACTGATGTGTCAACTAGGAGGAGGAAGGTGCTGGTGGCATGTAGGGGATTTTCATTACGAAGCATGCAGTGTTTTATAAAAATACACAGGGGACCCAGAGGTGTCACACAGTAGATACCTAATGCCACTGTGCTCTCTGAGCAGACCAGACATTGCCGTTCAGGCTTGCTGTAGACGTGGCGCGCTTGCCTTCCGAGGTGGCAGAAGCACAGCGCTTGTCTGAGCGGTTCTGGGAACAAAGTGAAATATGATCATTGGGATCTTCGCATAAGTGATACGTATGGGCTAGGACGGCAGTGGCCAGGAGAAGACTTTGGTGGCCTAACACTGAAGTCTCTTTGATGCTTTCTGTCCTGTCACGCTTTGTATATCTGGCTGCCAGCCTAGTAAAAGCTTTGGCAGCCCCTGACTGCTTTGGGTTTTCCCCTTCAGTGTGTTTTCATAGCAAGTGGCCGCAGTTCCTTTTTATTCTTTTCTTTTTGAAAGGGGGGAGGTGCCGCTACTGACGACAAAGCAGCCTCAACTCCAGGCTTAATTTTTGTGCGTTCACACTCCCAACAAATCCTGGCGTTGCTTAGGATAGGGGAAGTTGTTGTGATTCTTCCCATGTGCCAGTATGGTCCATCTTACTGCTTTCAGTATGGTGGATCTGGGGCAAAGTTTGGAGGTGCACCAAAGCCTATTTGAGTTCATTTTTCAACTAAACATCTCCCTTTTCTTCCCCCTCCCCCTTCCCTCCAGGCTACTTCTGTTCTTGATGTCAGATATGCATCAGCTTCGTGAGAAGGTGCTGTAGCCTAGAACAATTTTGTGTTGACTACTGTGTTATCCAGGATATCAGGTATTAGCAAACCTCAGACAGCCATCTGCATCCTATCTGTGGACAAGCAGCTACTACCAAAAAGAAGGCAAACGCTTCCAGTCCTGTGCTACATCTGCCTTAATCTCCCCTCATTCCTCCATACTGCCTCCACTTTCTTTCAAAAGTACCCAGGTAGTTCAGCTTTCCATTTCATCAACGTCCTGCTTAAGCATTGGGATTTCTAGAACCAGTAACACCTGTCTTGTAAGTTTTGACCAACCGACAAAATAAAGAGCTCGTTAGCCAGCCCCTCAATAACTCTACACATTAGGAATTCCTGTAATACTTGGCCCCTAGGGTATTAAATACATATTGTTGCATGGTCTTGTGGTCTCCGCTTCTTGTGTCTTCTTACGATTACACTATTAGTGCGCTTTCTATAAAGGAGAGGCCAGTGCACATGCCAGTGCTGTCAAGACTTGTCATGCCTTGTCATTTCAGAACAACGTGAATAATGCAAAGCACTAGGAAATTTTATTTCTTAAGTTTGCTCAGTCCAAGGATGGCGACGTAACTCATCACACTTCTGGTCTGTGCAATTTTTTCCACTGTACTTGTAGGTTCTTGCTTCATAGGAAGCTCACTAATTTAACCATTTTATTCCTGTATATTTTAATGGCTTTTAGTGCAAAAGGGAATACGTAACCTGAAACTGTTTGAAATGCTATTTAACCCCTGGCATTCAGCATTTGCATTGTAACTTGGTAAATGAGTGCTACACAACTTTCTTTTTCCTGATCCTCTGCGGGATTAAGTCAAAACAACTTTCTCTGGTGCCTCTCCTTTTGGAATATGTGCCTTTTTACATTTGGCTACCGTAGGTCACTTTCTGTCCCAGTGTCTCGTTCCTCTTCAGAGCGCTGTTTGCCAAAGACATCAAACTACTTCTCCCACTGCAAGTCTGGATGAGGGCTGGAGCAAAAAATTCAACCTTCAAATAATGTTTGGTCTCTCAGAAGCTTAATGGAGAACAACTGGGTTAATTTCATTGGCCATTTTAACCCTTCTGAAGCACACATCACTTTCACGTTCTGAACCAAAATATGCAATCGAAAATCTAAGAGGTGCTTTTCCAAATACGTGGTGCATGCAGCTTTCAAATCCCTCTGCTCGGGTTATCTGTACCATGGTCTGTCTATCTGGCTTGAACTGAACTGAAGCTGTTCTTGAAAGTCCTGTATGAGGACTTAGCACTTGAACGTGGTGGTTGCTGACTGCCGAGCACTGTTTGGGAAACTGGAAGCAGCAGTATTGCTTCTTGACCAGTGGAAAACTGCAAAATAACACTAGTCACAAAGCATTTTAAAATGGTTAATTTAATGGTGATGGAAGAAACCACCAGGAGTCTTTTGCAGGTGGACAAAAGGATCTTCTTAGCATCTCTTACTCTGCAGAGAGTTCAAGCCAAAATGGCACACAGCAATGTGTGGCAGCAGCCTCTCTTAACACAACCTGAAATGAGCTAGCCCATGTCCTAGCCTGCAGCTGAGGTGCTAGCCTTAAACTTGGTGCTGATGATTGAGCTGTTGGGCTGTGCCACGTGTGCTGTCATGGCTCTGCTCTCTGTACCTACCTGGGGTAGGCTAATGCCAGTTGTGCCTGCACCTCCTGCAGTTAGGCACAATCCAAGGGCAGGTAGCCTCTTGTCCCCTTAGGTCGTCTCCTCCTTGGGCCTTGTGTGAGGAAAGTAACTCACTACGAGGAAATTCAGCAACAACATATACAGGTGAAGGAGCAGGCAGGCATTACTTGGGGCAAGGTAGCAGCACAAAAAGGGCCTCTTTCAGCCACCTTGCAGCTGTTCTAGTGGCACCAGAGAGATTCTTTGAGGTGGTGGAAGGATGGAAAGGAGCTATTTCTATCCTCTGTGTTTGAAGCCTGCGCTCCCAAGTTTGTGGCAGCATCTCTGCAGCTGTCCATGTGAATTGGCACAGCTCTGATGGTGGCCCTGCAGATGTTTTTTCAGTCCTATGCCAATTGGACTTGGGAGTCTCTTGTGGGAAAGGACACCATAGTTGTTAGCCAGTGTGAATTAGGATGAAAGACCGGGCAAATAGCACTGTGATTTCAGCTGTTGGTTCTGGGGTAGAGCGATGCCGCTCTTTAGAAACACTCTGGTATTAAACCTCCTGCTGGTACCAGTGTGCAGAGACAGATGCTCACCAGTGTGAGAGGGTTGTGTGAGCGTGATACCAGCTGGTGAAACTCATCAGGAGAGGCTTCTGCTGCTGAGTTATCTGTGAGGACTTTTCATTGATTTTTTGCCCTCAACTCTGTCCATCTTTTCATCAGAAAAGTTGTGTTTTGGCTTCATCCCCAAGGGGTAGGGAGAGACATGTATAACTCATGATACTAGGAAGAAAAAAGTTGTTTAATTACTTTTCAGTTGACTGCTATCTTATTGTAGTAGATACATACAATATAATAGCACTGTATTGTAAATGTTTAGGTTTTTTTACATTCTAACTATTTTTTAAACATGGTAAAATCATTTTAGCTTTCAAAAGCTTAAATGACTTTACTGTGTTTAGGTGAAGACCCTCTCTTTCTCTTCTTAAAATGGGTCAAGCATTAGATACATCAACCAGTCGCATTCTGATTAGAAGGGTCCACAAAGATAACTGCGTAAGATAGAAAATCCACATAAATTTTGTTTCTTAAACTATCAATGTGAATGTCATAATTATATATATTTTGTGGAAAATGAGAAATTATTTCTCCTCAGTATAAGTTATTGTGCAAAATATGGTATCGTTAAAGAAAATGATAGTTTTAAGTTTTAGGTTTAGAAATCTTAAAGATATAAAAGTGTACTGCATATACATAAACAAATTTTGTTCGTTCTATTTAATTTTACGTAGTTGTGTAAAGTGCTAGGTAACTTCCTTTTTTGCTTATCCATTAAAACAACCTTGTTACTTGAATATTTGTGTTTAACTGGTTTGAAACAGTGATCAGTTTTTGTAATAAAACCACGGGGAAAAAAAATACACGTCTCAGTTGTGCTTAACAATACAGCAACGATGTACAATCCGACGCTTAAGACCATAGTAACAGTAACTGGTAGTGCAGCCGCAAAGGTTGTGTCTTGATGTATTTAACACCAATGGGGATAGCGAGTTCTTAATCTGTTTTTACCAATTTGCGACCAGGAAGACCCCATTAATATCCACGAGAACACTTTTTAGTAGTTAAGGCAAGAGTGAAACTCTTACTCTCTTGGAGCAGTGTCCCGACAAATGTTTTTATTTCCTGTACAAATCCATCTGAAACATGATGCACAAAAATACGCTCATTGTCACTTTAAATTTCAGTTTTTAGTCTCTAAAGCGCTAATATGCTGTTGGTACTCTTGCATACCAAATATGAGCCACACAGTGCATTACACTAACTCGATCACTGGATTTGTGACCATAAATCTCCCAGTCAGTGAAGCGCAGAAATATCACGGGAGATTTGTCTGATAATGGGCTTTCTTTAAACGGCCACAGCATTGAGTGTAGCCCATTCAGCAACATGTGGCCTGACTTTACAAAGAGGAAAAAACAGGAAAAAATGGAATTATTTTTTTTTGTATTAGCTCCAGCTTGTCTTCAAGTCAAAATCTAGTGATCTTGTGCAATGCCCCTAAAGCAAATACTTTCTGCCACTCCCTGGATTAATGCAGCTTTTCCTGTTAATAGTAAAGCACAATTGCAGTGAAAGTTACAGTTCAGAAGATGGAAGGTCAGTATAGTCTATGCATGTTGTATAATAAATGAGTGTTTACATTCATATTCTCCTAAAATTAAAATTTATACTGGAGTGTATAGTATTCCATTTATGTAGATTTTATCAGTTTTGTTAACTGCTTATAGATTGCTTAAAAGACGTTTTTTCAAGATTTTAAAAGATGTATAAGGTTAAGTTTGCAAATATAATGGAAACGCTGTATAGCTTTTGAAGTGATAAAAGACTCGCTGGGATTTTAAAGAAAGTATGTTGTATTAATGCTGTTGTAAGTAATATTTTAAATGTCCTTTTTTGCCTGTTTTCTATTATTCAGCACACTTACTGTGATGAATGTTCATAGCATTATAAAACTGCTTAGCCACTGAAAAGTTACATTGGGTTTTGAGTTATTTTACTGTAAGAGGAGTTACAGTGGGGTAAATTCCTTTGTGAAATTCTACATAATTCATTTTTCTATGATTTCCAATGTTTGCTGACATCAAATAAAATTTTTTCAAGCCATTGATGTAATAAAATATGTAGCACAATGTTATTGATGTAAAAAGTGGTTCTAAAATGTAATTGAACCTCCACACTGCAAATTTTGGTCAGAATGGTCAGTCGGTGTCTGCATCATCTGTGTGTAGGTGTCGTTGGGGTGCTCCAACTGCCACTGGAGTCAGCAGGCAGAGCCCTGATGTGTTGGGAAGCTCGAGCAGATTTTAGTGTGGTTCTACCAGCCAACGCTGGTGCCCTGGAGAGACCGCTGCTCTTGCTTTGATTACGAGACACGTTCTTTCCCCTGTCATGAGGCTGCATGCTGTGCAGTCACACTGGCGCGGGCACTGCCTTCAACCAGGACTTGTGTTTCGGGAGTGGTGGGGCTGGATAGCTGGCTGGTCTCGGGGGAGCAGAGCTGGAGTCTAGCTCATAAGGTACAGATGGAGACTGATGGTGTCATTGTGATTATAGTGAGGACCTGAAGAATAAAAACTGCTGTGGGTGGTCGTGTTGTGTTTATGTTACGTCAACATGGCTGTGTGAGGTAACAAGATCATAATTTCTGTGGTGGCGGTGAATACAGTGCCCCTATTGTAAGGCAGCGGTCTGTGGTTTTAGCAGAGTCATTTGACTCATGTCTTTTGGCCCTTGACCTATACAAACCACCAGCCCTTCCTGTCTATGTGCCCCTCACTCTGAAGTAAAATGGAGAGAAATGAATTAAAAGGAGCAAGCTGCCTGAACACAACCTGAGGAGTCTTTGGAGCAGGAGTCCAGAAGCCAAGGTAAAGTAGTGGTGATGCTATGGTTTTTAGTGCTGTGTATCTACCTAGCAGTGGTGTCAATTTGTAAATGAACTAAGACTGAATGGGGTTAAATGTATTTAGTGTTCCTGATAGCCCATTTCCTGTGTAAACAAACTGGTGTTGGGTAACTTCCAGTGTAGGAACTCTTAAGGCATCAGCACTCCAACAGCAACTGTGGTTTACACTAAGGTTTAACCGTAGTTAAACTTCAGACCTTAACTAAGAATGGGAAAATATGTATATGAGGAAACCTTACTTTCTGGAACACTTGCATTTGTCTTCCAGGCCTTTCCCATCCCTGCAAGCTGTGGAGTATCAACCACACAGCAGCACCGAGCACTTTCCCCTTCAGATAGGAGCGGCCTTGCACGAAGTGTTATGAGCTGGAGTTCAGCCTGAAAGGGAGCAGTCTGGTGTTAGTGCTGTTTATGTGCTCAGATCTTCATCTGATTCCTAAATGTGAGCTTGGGCTGTATTTCCTAGAACAGCTCCTAGTCTTGAAGGATAGTGCAGTGTTTCAGAGAACTGGATATCAAACCTGTGATCTCATTTCCCACTAAACTGTGCTCTGGCTTACTCACCTAAATTCATTCTTACTCCAAAGAGGCTTTGAACTCATAAGAGCAAAAGTAATCTCTGGTCTTGCTTTTGGTAAATAAAATGTACATGTGGTTATATAAAAACAATCCACAACCAAACACGAAACAACCCCCCAACTCAGTGGTAGAGGAACTGGTTGATTTTGCAGCAGAAGGACTAGGGAGAGAATTACTGTAAAAGAAGGGAACTGATTTGTGAAGTCATCAAGAAGGGGAAACTTAGCAGCATACAGGAGCTCTGAACTTTCATCAGAAAGACAGAAGTCACTGGCAATTTTGCCCCACTGGAAGAAGAGACAGTTGTATGGAAAATGCTCAGGCATAGCCTAATAAGGGCAGCAAAGGACAAGGAAGTTGGGGAAAACTTGCCTGCCTCGCCTTCTCAGTTGCCAAATTGTATTTTCTTCATCACTTCCATTTGGGAGGGAAGACACGGGCTGGAACAGAAGGACTCAGACCATCAATGCCTGGTGCTACAGGCAGGGCTTTGGATTCTTTGGTTAGACTGGTCCTATAAAATACCAGATCTGACCGGTACAATGGGAGAGGTTTAACTCGGAGGGGAAAAGGGTTCTGGGGCAGGAATTGGCAGGGCTCATTCAGAGGCCTTTAAACTAGATTTGAAGGTGGGTGGGATAGCTGATGGGTGAGCACCAGTGGGACAGACCTCTGGTCTTAATGAAAACCAGGTGGCCTTTTGCTGTCCTAGGGTGAAATCGGAGCGCTCAGCTCGCTCCCTGAAATGCCTGTACACCAATGCACGCGGCATGGGGAATAAGCAGGAGGAGTTAGAAACCTGTGTCCAGTCAGGTGATTGTGATCCGGTGGCAATTACAGGGACGTGGTGGGCCACCTTGCATGACTGGAATGTGGTCATGGATAGCTATGTCCTTCTCAGGAGGGACAGACTAGCAAGGGGAGGTGGTAGAGTTGTTCTTTATGTGAGAGAGCAACTAGGGATGCAACTAGGAAAGCCAAGACCTCCTTGGAATTAAACCTTGCAAGAGAGGTCAAGGGCAACAAAAAGGGCTTCTTCTAATATATTGCAGGTAAAATTATAACTAGAGCATTAGAACAGGCTGCCCAGGGGTGTTTTGGTGAGTCTCCTTCACTGGAGAGGTTTAAAAGCTGCCTGGATGTGTTCCTGTGCGACTTGGTCTATGTGGTCCTGCTGTGGCAGGGGGATTGTACCTGGATGATCTTTCAAGGTCCCTTCCAATCCCTTATGATTCTATGTTTATCCTGATTTTGGACAGTCACTTAGTTTTCGCAATGATAGTTTGGAACAGGAGAAGGTGTGTGTGATGATGAAAATAAAGCATCAGAGAGGACCCCATTTGCACACTTTGGGGAGGGCAGATGTCTTTTGCTTGACACCCAGAATATGAAACTGTCTGGCTTAGCAAGACCTGAGAAAGTTTTTAAAATGGAAGGTGATACTACAGGACTGACAAAACTGAACTGATTTCTAAAAAAGATGGACAGGAGGCTGAGGCAGCTGCAGACTTTTTGATACTACCTTGTGTATTCAAGGGTTAGAATAATTATGATGAAAAAGGTGCTCTTGTGGCCAAGAGGGCCAACAGCATCCTGAGGTGGATCAGAAAGGAGATGGTCAGCAGATCAAGAGACATTCTTCTCCACCTCTACTCTGCCTTGGTGAGACCACATCTGGAATATTGTGTCCAGTTCTGGGCCCTTCAGTTCAAGAGGGATGTGGAGCTGCTGGTGGGAGTCCAGCACAGGGCGATGAGGATGATGAAGTAAGTGGAGCACCTCCCTTATGAGGAGAGGCTGAGGAAGCTGGGTCTCTTTAGCTTGGAGGAGACTGAGAGGTGACCTCATTAATGTCTATAAACATGTGAAGGGTGGGTGTCAGGAGGATGGAGCCAGGCTCTTCTCAATGTCATCTAATGATAGGATTGGGGGCAATGGTTGTAAGCTGGAGTGTAGGAGGTTCCACATAAATATGAGAAGGAACTTCTTCACAGTGAGGGTGACGGAGCACTGGAACAGGCTGCCCAGGGAGGTTGTGGAGTCTCCACTGGAGAGGTTTAAGACCTGCCTGGATGTGTTCCTGTGTGACTTGGTCTAGGTGATCCTGCTCTGATAGGTGGACTAGATGATCTTTCGAGGTCCCTTCCAATCCCTAATGATACCATGATTCCATGAAAGAAGAATTAGGTGAATTAATGAAACAGGAAAGTGAGAGCAGTGGGTTTACTGGAGAAAACCTTGTGCCTGACTAGTCGATCACAAGGCGCAGGATTCATCAGTGGATATGGCTATCACTGCCTGAGCTGGCGGTCCAGAATCTCTTAGAGAGGAATAAACTTTTCTAGGGTATAATTAATTTAATCCTAAATTAGATATTGAAAATTGTTTTAATGTGTTACATCCTGAGAGTGCTTATTTCTTGCGTTACAGATTGAAGACAGAGCCTAGGGCTCTATCTCCAGTGTGGCAGCTGGGCATTAACCATGCTAGTGCCACAGTTGCCTGGGCTTAATGCCAGGACACAGCAGATATCATAGCTAGGATGTAGACCTCTCACAGGACCACTGGCCTCTGTACCTCCAGCCAGATGAAGAAACAATGGTGCCACTGTACCAGTGCTTTAGAAAACTCCTCTGATGTGTTTGGTACAATCTTGATTTGTCCTCTGGAAGACAAGGCTGCTGAAGCAGATGGAAATGAAAGGAAGAACCCAGTGAGCTTGGCTTGCCTTGGGTAGATGGAAGAAGAATGGAGGGGTTGTACATGTTGTCTGTAAATGGTACCCCAGGGGTCACAGGTTAAGATACAGGCAGCACTGATGGCAGAAAATGTAGTCTGGATTTTAATCTGTCTGTAATCTTAGTGAGGTGATTCTTCCAGGTTTGGGGACAAATCTCCTCGTTAGTCCTCATCTCAAAGTACAGAAAGGAGGTGCCGTGGTTGCTGAACTGAGCTCCATACAGCAGAAGATTCCCCTCTAGCTTCCTGCTTTTTGGTTCAGAAGGGTGTTGGACAAGCTCTGGTTTGCCTGTTTGGTCTGCCCATACTGTCGTCTGGTTTTCTTTCTCTGGGAAAGTAGAGGTGCTGAATTACAGGGATGTGCGCTGTTGTGAAAACCACAGCTTCTGGTGGAAGGGTGCTCCACTAGACAGACCTCCAATTTATCTGTAGTAGTCCTGTTCTGGGCCTCTGGGTGCCAACAGCTGGCCACAGCATTGCAGAGGCCAGCCAGCTCTCTGGTATGAAAAGTGAAGAAAGGGGCTGGGACTGTATAGAAGTGTCCTGGCAGGGGGAAGCTGCTGGCAGACAACTGTGTGGGTGAGAGCTAGGAAGGGAGGATTCCCTGGGTGTGCTCTGCACGCTGCCTGTGGAGTGGGATATATGGCTTTGGGAGAGAAGGAAACTAAAAGAGATGCTATTCACAGAATCACAGAACATTAGGGATTGGAAGGGACCTTGAAAGATCATCCAGTCCAATCCTCCTGCCAGAGCAGCATCACCTAGACCAAATCTCACAGGAACATATCCAGGCAGATTTTAAACCTCTCCAGAGAAGGAGACTCCGCAGCCCCCCAGGCAGCCTGTTCCAGTGCTCTTGTCACGCTCACTGTGAAGAAGTTCCTTCTTGTATTTAAGTAAAATTATCTTGTGGCGCTCAGGTCTGGATATTGCATGTGCTGCTTTGGTTGTAGAAGCTGATCTGAGGAAGCCTTGACTCGCTCCAGTTGCCTTAACTGTCTTGGAGCACAGACTACAGCAGCCAGGCCACTTGGCACTGGGATGGAGTAACTCCTAGTTCTCCCAGTGCCAGACCCAGGATGGAATGGGCAAGGCTTGAGAAGGGCATTTATGGGAGCCCCAGCAGATTCCTACAGATAACTGCTGTGTCGGTTTGGGCATTTTGTGGTATTCCTCATGTAAAGGTTTCCATGTAGGAAAGATTGGCTTGAAAGATCCTCCTTGTTTTATTTTCAGTAGCTGCTGGATGTTGATCTTCCCGATACTGCAGCATGGCAAGTCCTGTAGGCTTCTCTCCACTGCTGATAACTGAACTGCTTGTCTTGCTTTCCTGTCCAGCGCTCTTTCCTCATGAAAGAGGATTAAATCTGCTCCCTGACGCAAAATAAAGTTGAAAATCTGGGCCAGAGCTGAAACCTTCAGGAGCTTCTGAACAAGTATGTTCTCCTGAAGGTCCCAAATTTTTGTTGCTTGTTGTGTCTCTGGACAGGACGCTCCTCGTGGCTTGATACCTTTTAAGTGCTCCAGAAATGTGCCTGTATTTGGGGGCAGGGAGGGGAATCTTCATTGGACCCAGTTTCTGTTCTTTTGTGCTCTATGCCCCACTTTCCTTGAGAAGGCAGCTCTGGTAGGAAATGTCGTTTGCTAAGGCAAAAGGTGTTAGTCTTGTACGGTCCAGTGCGACGTTAGGGACAGTTTTTCTGATGCCAAAAGCAGTTTTGCATCTCTGACCAGTATGTTGTGCTGGTAATGTTCTCCCTGAAAAAGTGCTTTAAACTATTGCAAAACCCAGGCCAAACCAAAGAGCAGTTAATAGGGTGTTCTCCTTTAAGGTGATTTTGCTGCGTGGCTCATTCTCCCTTCCTTTGCACGATCAAGTCTCACTGGTACAAATATTCTGAGAAGATAACTTCTAAGCTTAATAAAATACTCCTGTAAAAGTATTTGTGTACATATTCCAGTTTCTGGAGTTAATCACAGGAGAGCCATGCTGTACTTGGGAAGCAAACAACACCCTGTGTCTGCTCCGTTGCAAGCTTGCTTGGACTTCCAGAGCCATAGCAGGACTTAGCAGACAGGAAAGCAAGAGAGTCGTGCTCTGCTCGCAAGGAGGAGAAACCAGTCAAGCAGTTTGTTACGAGCCCTGCTGTTAGCCCAAGGCGTGGATGGATAACTTGGTTCTCCTTCTCCTGGTTTTGTTTTTGTGCATTGTTAATGGTGAGTGCTGGGATCCGCCCGGGGCTCAGATTTGTGGCTCAGAATCTAGTGTCAAGAAGAAAGATCCATAATAAATAACACTGAACTGGCTCACGTGTCTGCTGCCCTCACATGCAGTCTGCCTAGGGCCTCAGCGGCGTGAAACACAAAGTCCTCCTGTGCCAGCCTGTCTCTCAAGATGCAGAGAAAATCTCTTACAGTAAGAGGAAAACCCACAATTCTATTTATATGTGCATATATATAAATGAAAATTACTCATGACTCCCCTCACTTCTGAATGTCCCGATACATTTGTGCATGAACGCTTTACACTGCAAATCCCCCGTTTGAGGATGCCCCCACTCGAGGCACTAAGTAGCAGGGAGGCTAGTCCGAGCCGTGCTTGGTGCTTTTACACAGCCTGCAGCAGGAGCTGGAGCAGGTGGATAGTAACTAACTTGGCAACGTCAGAGCAAATGCAGTCTTAATTGATTACCCGTCAGCCTCTCGTTCGTGCCTGGACCAAGCAGAAGCCTGACAAGGAGAGCTGTGCCTTGCTAATGAGGGCCCGCGTCAGCATGCTGGGAGAAGCAGCCAGGTTCCAGCGATGCTGTACTGCCTCACGAGAGCATCCAGCACCTCTGCATTTCTTCCTTGTTGGCTGCTGAACCCGTTTGGAGGACTTGGAGAAGGGAATTACATTGCACTCAGGAAACTCTCTGCTTTTCACTTTGTCTGCTGGAGGTGGTACTTTCCTGGATCACACTGATTCGTCTCAAGGGTTTTGCTACTGCAGTGTTAACAAGAGGCTAGTGCCTTCAAACCTAGACAAGGTCCCATTTTGGTCCTTCTGCAGTGTTTTGCTTTTGCTCTGGTGTGAAAAGACAAAGCAATCCGTAAAATGAAGGCATTGTCCAGCGCTTGATATGAGGGTTTGCGTAAGTTTTGTGACTCTTCTTGCGTTTGAAGCCTGCCATAAGGCAGAGTCTTCTGCTTTTCTCGTGAAGGTGCATTTTTTCACTTGGTCCTGTTTCTGCAGCCTCCTGGAACAGAGAGGTCACAGTGCTGCATGAAGGAAAGCTGAGTAAATGAGGTAGCTTTCACTGGTTTAACATTCTGCTGAGAAGTTTAATGTTTACTTAATGCCCTGTTACACTCAGGAGAATGCATCAAGGTTTAAA
Source organism: Rhinopomastus cyanomelas (assembly GCA_013400115.1). Classification (NCBI taxonomy): domain Eukaryota; kingdom Metazoa; phylum Chordata; class Aves; order Bucerotiformes; family Rhinopomastidae; genus Rhinopomastus; species Rhinopomastus cyanomelas. The sequence goes on along the minus strand of VXBP01010779.1, from coordinate 47,627 downwards.
AATTCAGAACCTGCTAAATGCTTTGAACAACTACTGGCCACTTTTGGGGACCCACAGCACTGCTGAGAGTCACTAATGTGTTCGTGGAGGAGGAGCAGAACTGTAAGTTCTGCTAATTTCTGCCAAAGGTAAGTCAACAGTAACTCACCTGTGAGCTCAGGATAGGGAGTAGTAATGTCAGGGTGAAAGCACCGCTATCTGCAGGTGGAAAATGTTAGGTTCTGTACTTCCTAAAGATAAGTCCTAGAATAATGCTCAGGTAAGGCTTGGATCACCAACCTGTGAGTGTTTGGGAGGTAAAACCTTTAGTTAATGTTGCACAGTTGTAGAGGAGCACTTATGTTCCTAAGCAAGAAGACATTTCCTAATGCTAGTGGTACCTGGCTACTGGAAGCTCCAGAACGTCATTCCAGGCAGTGCGCTCAGACAAGGAGTTGTAGAAGAGCTCTGTCCTAGATATTGTCTGCTTGCGAGGGGTTACTTTTCACTTGGGTGAAACAAGCCCTGTGCAGGGACAGTGCTGGTGGGAAAGGGGCTGACCTGAGGAGTGAGCGTGGCCCTGTTTGAAGAATATTGCAGAGATGGAGCTCGTGTGTTTGCACAGCAGTCTGCAGGGATGGGTCCTTGGCTGGACGCAAGAAGTTTCTGAAGCGAGAGGTCAGTGTGGACTTGCGTTGTGAAGGCCAAAGTTCTCTGATGCTAGAAGGACGTAGCCCTTGGTGTTGGCTTACTCCTTGGTAACAATGGTATTTATAGCAGGTTTTTCTGCAAACTCCTAACCAGCGATGATAAAGCACAGAGGAAGGTTGCAGAGCAGAAGAAGGTCTCAGAATGATGCAGATCGACAAGATTTCTGGGCTGTGCTCCAGCTACAGACCACTGTGGGCATTACAAATCAACAATAGGCACCTCAAACCTACGCGAGGAGTAGGGGAAATGCTGTCGCAGTCTGTGGGAGAGTTAGGGTTTGGGACTTCTGCCATGGTCCCACCTCTAAGGCAATTCTTGAGTAATGGATGAGCAGACTGGTCTGTTTTTCGTGCTGGGTCTGGCTGCACGTCACAAGATCCATTTTTCACAGCAGCCTTTTATAGCAGTTTGTTTTCCTAGAGTAGTTGGGGCTGGGGAAAACACTGTCCAAATTTCTTCAGTGTGGGACTATTTTGATTCTAAATGAGTTGTTTTGCAGCAGACCTCAAGGGCTACTTGCCTCAGTGACTCTCTCTTGGCTTGGTTTCTTTTTCGTTGACTAATTATTCCTGTGAGATTTCAGTTCAAGGTTCTGTTGAGCTGTTAGGTGTTAGGTTCGTTTGTCTCCGTTGTGAAGACAAACGAACGTGTCATTTAAATAAATTAGCGTGTGACAGCTGTGTGTCCTGAAGGGCTTGATGAATGCCTGCAGGGGCCTGTGGAAGCTGCGCTCACGGCTGCGAGCTGGGCAGTACGTGGGCAGCAGAAGCTGTGGGAGGAACTGCAGACCCTACGTGGGCAGCAGAAGCTGTGGGAGGAACTGCAGACCCTACAGGAGGAAGGGGCATGGATGTGTCCTCATCTTTCCTCCTGTCTCCTTCCTACCCCTCTTAGAAGAAGGAAGCTTGGTGTAAGCCTGGAATAGTCTGGCCGTTCAAGACACTGAAATCTACGGTTTAAAAGTCCACCTCTTGTCTGGTGGTAGAGTCGGGGCTGAAGAAGGTTGATGGCCGGGACAGTGAGAGGTGGGTGCTTCAATTCAGGTTGTGTGATAGGGCCAGAAGTTTACTTTTGAAGGAGTCCTGGAAATGAGGCAGCAGAAGGAATTACTCACAAGCAGTGCTGAGTGACAGATGTGCTGTGTTCTTTACTGTTGTGGAACTCTGAGTTTGGTTATCTTTCTGCCCAAACTGTTTCTTGACAGCCCGTGTTCAATGCAGGGAGTGCCAGGTGGCACCTCCTGCCTGTCCTTTGTCAGAGTTGCTAAAGCTCTGAGGAGGAGAGTATGGGGATCGTGCTCCCAGTGGCTCTGTAAAGTGATTAATCTTGTCAGATGACAACCCAAGCAATACCTAGTCCAAAGGGTTTGGAGCTGCTTGACTGAATCGTGAATCACAAATTATTTATTCGGAGTTTTTCTCTCAAAAGACCTCTAGGTGGGTACAACTTGATGGAGAGGAGCAAGCTGTGCATTGTGTACATGAAGAACCCAGGCATCTAGTCTGGTAGGAGAGGAAGAATACTTGTGGGTTTTGAAGGCCAGAAAGGCCCACGGCCGTGTTTTGTATGGATTATCCCACTTTAACAGCCCTAAAACATCTCGGAACCTGCCCGATGGCTTCTGCATCAAGATCCCACTCAGACTCTCAGAGCAGTTATACTTTCAGCTCTTCTGAGGCTCCTTGGAGATGCCTGGGTCTTCTAGTGCCTCTGTCCCACACTCCCGTCTCTCCAGGGATGCATTTTAAACTTAGAGCTGCTTTCTGACATACTGTGGTAATTTCCACGTGCTGGATGTCAGCTTGATCTCCCCAGCTCTGCGGAGGGCTGTGGCAGCACAGAGGATCGATCCCATGAGGCAATCCCACATTTGCTCAGGTTAGTTGGACAGCGGTGGCAGCAGATGGTGCACGTGGGGCAAGTGCCTGGGGTTTGACTCTGGAGTGAAGACTTTCTCCAAGTTCAGGACTGTTGGTGTTTTAGGTCAAGGGCCTCATTCAGCTTCTTGAGCCAACTGCTGCTGTTCTTTTCCCTTGGGAGGTGATGTCTTGAGGATGAGCCATCAGCAAGGGCAATAGTGGGAGCCTGGCCTAATGATCCCTTTCTCCCCTTTCCTCTCCCACACGCTTCAACAGTTCCCATCAGGCAGGGAACACCAATTTATTCATAACACCTTCTGCCTGATGTGGCTGCTTCCCTGGCTTTTATCATATCTCTGCACTTCCAGAACATCATCTCTGTCACACCTGTAATTTATTCTTGAGCTGTAACACAGCTCTTGGAAAGATGCCCGAGTTTAACTTCAAGCAACAATGAATTCACAAGGTCCCCAAGCAAGCTGCTTCAGTTCTGTGTTACCCTTGCTACCTTAATTTGTCCAGCAATTTTTTTCCTGCTTGGTGCATCTCATTGCACCTCCTTCTGCCAGGCTAAAGGCTATTCTCAGGCACTTCTTCCCAACCTGTGCTTGTAGATGAGGCAGCAGCTACACCTTACTTGTTCTGGATAACCTGAGTAGTCTCAGTGTTCTGAAGTTCATATGAAAAAGCTGATTGTGCAGAACTGAGATGTCCTCTGCTCAAACCCACGGTACTTGGCACTGGGGACATGTAGAGGTGAATCTCCCTTCCCCTAGGTTTTCTGCCTTAAATTGTGTTGTGAGTATGTTATCAGACAGGTTCTTGTTCTATAGATGTGCTGAAGATATTCTGGAAGTCAAGGAACATGTTTAACCTGATCCTATTTACAAGGTTTCTTTTACAGAGGTGATTTCCTCTCTATGTTTGTCTGTCTGTGTCGACCGCTGCTTGTGTGTGACTGTGCTGCCTGCTGAGGAGCCTGGCAAGAGCCCACCTCTCGGGGTGCTGAGCGTAGGGAGTGATTCAGTGCTTAGCTAGAGCAGCAGTGTGTTCAGCTGCCTGGAGGAACGATGGCCTTGTGGGGATCGAGCTAAGCTCATTCATTTTCTGATCCCTGAGCTAATCTAATGGAAAACATGAACTCTGAAATGAGCAGAGTTCTGCAGTCTCTGCAACTCCACCTGTAATTGGCAAAGCCCAGGTGAGAGGTCTCAGGTGTTAGAAGAAAAAAAAATCAAACTCTTTTCCTGTGGAGGCCTGGGGGCACAAAGATCCAGGGGCAAAACTGATCCATGGGGCGGGAGCCTGAGTTTAGGCTTCTCTGGGAAGAGCATGGGGCAGGCTTCCAGTGCCCATGTCCCTTCTTGAGGACACTGAGGGTACTGTGGGCCAGGTGTTCCACCTCCCTCCTGCAGCTTTCTAGAGGACCTTTCTAGATGTTGCCTGTAACTAATTGGCACCAGCAGCACAATTGTGTTCTGTGGTGCCCTTCTGTGCCACACTTCTGCTGGCACAGGGAGAGAGAGATGTGGAAATGGTGTGAGCACAAGCTCCTCCGCATGCTGGGTAGCTTCAGCCTTTAATGTCATCGTCCTCCTCCTCTCCTGTTCGTCTCTGGTTGCAAGTTCAATTGCAAAAAAGGAAGATGTTTAAGTTCTCCATGCCCAAGAAAGGGAAGTACAGACCTCTGGCGGGGGGTCCCATCAGCAAATACTGAGCATGGACAGAGATTAATGAATGAGAGTCCCAGGGTAGACTTGTTGGGCAGGGATTATCAACCCCAGAAGAGCCTGGTGTTAAGGACACACGTCAGCCTGAGTAACTGACTGCACAAAAGTAACACGTTGCTAAATTGTTCATAAATCTTTGCTTGATCATGTGGTCTGTTGTGATTCCAGCTTCAGCCAAGTACTGTCAGTTGAAGTGGGAAACGGGCAGTGGGATGCTCGCTGCCACTCTAGAACAGCCAACGGTTCTGGGCTGAGCCTGCCTCAGTGACCTTCCATCCAGAGGTGATGGCATTCAGATGTTCTCTCCTGGAGAGAATCAGTTTGCAGCTCAGAGTTAAGTATCTCCAGCAGCTGAAATAATTGGTATGTTCTGAGATCTGTGGAAGAGGCTAAAGGAAGGATAAATCAACTACCGAGACTGCCTCAGCTAGCACAGTGCCAGCTGTGGTTCCGCCAGTCGCTTAGAGAAATGATTATGGAGATGCTCAGTTCTGACCAAGTGGGATTTATCAGAGCCAGCCTGTCTGTCAGTGACGGAGAAAAACGGTGCTCTGTGCTGGGGCAAGAATCTGCAGGCCCTGGTACAAAATGAGTAATAAGGGTAAGTCAATTGGAGATGCACTGGGCTTGTTCTGGGAACAGCAGAACGAGCAGTGCGGCATTCGGTTCGATTGGTGCTGTTGGATAGATGCTGCGCTGCTTCTGGAGGCATTTACTGCTCTTCTCTTTATTTTTAGCCATCCCCATGGCTGTTGTAATCATGCTTTATTTTGGTATTGCAACAGCATTACTGGGAGAAGAACTAGTGGTGCAGATCTAGGGCTCTTCCAAAGTGCTGTCTCTGTGCTTCTCCAGGTCCTGGGGGTAACTGGGGCCAAGTTTACTGCTGCCTGGTTGGGTTACTTGAAGGTGAGGTATCTGCACACAGTGTTCCTTACTGCTCCTGCTGGCACGCCGGGAGCCTCCTGTGTGTTCTTCTGAGACATCCCTTGAGGGATGTGATCCCTCAGGCCTCTACTTTCTGGGGGGAGAAGCTTTGATTCACCTTTCTCCCAAGTCTGTCTCTTCTTCAGCACATCATTTTCCTCTGTGGCACCTGAAACAAGCCCAGAAGCGTTGGACCCCAGACACACTGCCCTCAGAGCTGTGCAACAAGGAGAAGCCTGTGGGAAGCCAGGAAGCTGGCTCAAGGCAGGACAGCCTCTCTCAGTGCTGCTTTATACCTGCCTGTGTGCTGGATTGGGAAAGACAAGCCTTCCACTGTGCTTCCCCAAGGCCACTGTCAGCCCATGGGCTGGTGTCCTCTCCCAGGTCTTTGGTCACCAGTGGCATGGAGAGGAAATCCAGCTGGCAAGGGGGAAGATGCAGATCTCCTTTTCCATGCTTGTGGGAGATGGAGTAAAAAGATTGTTGCTTTGGGGTTTTTTCCCCGCTCTAACAGAGAGCTGTAATAAAACGTCCTTTTCCTTAATGTCTCCAGGGGTGATTCAAGGCAACTTATTAAAGGCTCAGTGGCTGCTGCTGCACAGCGCTGCCTTCTCCTGCACAGCAGCTCGAGCAAGGTCGGGGGTCTGCTGTGCGAGAGGCTGCGCTAACTTGCAGCAAGATGTGACTCCTGCTTTAACAGCCTCCTTCCCTGTAGGGCGCCGGGGGGTGCGTACCCCTAAAGGAGGCAGTTTGTTGTGTTTTGGGGCTTTCCTTAGAGACGTTTCTGTGCAGTTGCTTTTAAAGAGGAAGGGTCAACTGTTAAAAGTATTGGATGTGCTTTTGCCAGCCCATGCGCAGGCACGTGGATGTGATGGACCGAAAGTGAAGCAGCTTTGTTCAGCGAGACGCTATTGCTCGGCAGGAAATTTCCTATACAAAAATCTCCCCAAGTAAGGGCAGCAGCACAGAGATAAGTGTCAACACAACGCTTCAGCTGCAGGAAGGAAAATGTATTACAGCTCTCAGGAGAAAATGAGAAGAAATCCAGCATGCTTGAACATGCACATTTTGCTAGGGCTTCCACCCCTCAGTCAGACTTCCTCTCCTTTGAAAAAACAAAGAGTGGCAGTGAATTGAAAACCGAACCGTCCCACGTGCACGGCTTCAAGTGACTCGGCTGCTTGTGTTTAGTGTTTACTTCATGCACTTACACTAATTGAAACACTAGTTATATTGAATGAGTCTTCAGAAATGCCCTGGCCTGACTATATCCCAGCAAATGTCACTGGGAAAGGACATTTAATTACAGCCTGCTTCAGGCTTCAGGAAAGAAAATGAAGATCAAATTAATACTAATGTCTGTTTGAAAATATAATAAATGTTGGACTAGGTGAGGAAGCATGAACAATCATCTGCAGCTTTGCAGGATACTGCTTTTGCAAATTCATGGGAAATTAAAGCCCATTAGCATCTCAAGTGCTTTGCAGAGGAGTTTTACCTGAGGTTGTATCTGTTCCCCTGCCCTGATGGAGCACTGTGGTTTGCTCCATGCTGCAAGTTCCAAGAGATGACTGCCCTGGACCTGATTAGCTGGAGCCTTCCCTGGCTAGGTGAGCAGTAGGTTGGCTGCTGAGGTGTTGTCCTCTGTGGGGAAGCAGGGACCTGTTGGAGCTGTTGTGAAGGTGGATGCTGGGCAGGGAATCTGGGGCAGCATCTGCACTTCAGTGCGGGAAGGGGAATGCAGGGGTTCAAGTGCTGGTGAGAGGTGGGGCTCCCTTCATGAGCACTGAAGCAATAAAATGTACTGGAACAGTCAACCCAGAATGCCTGTCTGCCTTTGGATGGGTTTATACAGGAGCTGTAGCCAAAATGGAAGGACTTCTACTGCTATTTTCAGATGTTGGTGGCTACTACTCTAAAAATGAGCTGGGCTGTAAATCAGCTTCTCTACCTCTGCAGCACTGTCTTTCCTTTCTCTAGTTTTCACTGTGCTTGGAACGGCTTCAAATACCTCTCCATCCTCCTCTCCCTGCTCCATGCTCTCTTGTGTTTCTGTCAAGGGCTGAAAATTCCCAGTACCTGAATGTCACTGTCAAGCTTGCCACAAACCCTGGAGGTTGCGGTTCTCCTCTGACTGGGGAGCTGCCAGTGACTGGACAGGGCTGCAGCTCCAGCACCAACTCCTCAGCCCTTTGGCAGTGCTGGACCCCGTGGGAGCAGCCTCTGCTCCCCTGGGTACCTTGGTCAGAGATGCAGCTACTGTGTTTGGAGTTGTCTGGGTGCTGGTGACAGCTTCTTCACACACGCACTGTGTGTAGCTGTAGTATTTGGGGTGGTTGGCAGGGAGGATGACTCGGATGCATTTTAGCATAACAGATCAATAAAAGAAGTCCTACCAGCTGAAGAAAGGCATTGTCTGCTTGTCTCTGCCTGCAGACTCTTCCTATTCCCTGACTTGGTTGCTCTGGTACGCTGCGGTTCCACCCCATTGTCTTGAAAGACAGAAGGAAGGGCTTGCATAACATTGAAAAAGCAGTTCTGTGGGACTTGCTTATGCTCAGCGCTGTCCTTCTTGCTATTGTGCACCCCAAATTATCTGTGCTGACAACTTCAGTCCCCACCCCCAAGGGGTAAGCCCAGCCCCAGCTGGCTCTGCTGTGCAGCCTGGACAACCAGAGCTGCCACCTTCCCTCTTTCTGGATGAACTTGCAGAAGGCTTTACTAGTCCTCATATAGGTCTGGTCCACTCTAGTCATCCCACGAGGAGGCTGGAATTTCCTGTCAGCACCCAGAACAAGCACTTCACTGCATTTATGTGCCAGGCTGGAATTGTAGGCATCGCTTTCCATGAGGTAGTGAGATTTGGTCATCCCAGACAGAGCCAAATTGCTCTTGGGCTCAGCTGAGTTTTTTCACTGTATTTGTTTTTTCTCCTCTGAAACATGCGAACTTCTAACGCTCAGGCTGTGGTTTGTTATCTGCTGTTTCCATAGCTGTCGTGCTGCGACTGGCAGATAGACTTTTAGACAGGAGACCGCATGGTTACTGGTTTGTATGTTTATTAATGTTTGATAATGTTATCTTGGGATTCTGAGAACAATGATCCAAAATTAATATATATTTTCTCAGCCTAAGCAGGCCTGTGCCAGCCTTGGCCTGTGAAACTGGCTTCGTTCAGTGTCTTCAGAGATATCAGCTTCGGGTTCTTTTGAAATCCTGTCTCTTTTTCCTTTTACTTTAGAGGCATCCCTTTGCGCATTGCCTTCACCTGCTGCTAGAAACTGGGCTTCTGTGGGTGGTGTAACTCTTTAGTTTTAGGACTACTTTACAGAATCATAGAGTCACTCTGGTTGGAAAAGACCCTGGGTTTGTCGAGTCCAACCATCTACCCTACTTTACAAGTTCACCCCTAAACCATATCCCTGAACACGTCATCCAAATGCTGTTTAAACGCACCCAGGGATGGCGACTCAACCATCTCCCTGGGAAGCCCATTCCAGTGCCAGACCACCCTATCTGTGAAAACTTTTTTCCTAATGTTAAGTCTAAACTACCCTGTTGTAACTTGAACCCATTCCCTCTTGTTCTATCAGTAATTGTTTGTGAGAAGAGACCAGCACCCACCTCTCCACAATGTCCTTTCAGGTAGTTGTAGAGAATGATGAGGTCTCCTCTCAGCCTCCTCTTTTTCAAACTAAAGTGCCCCAACTCTTTCAGTCTTTACTCATAAGATTTATTCTCTAGACCCTTCACCAGCTTAGTTGCCCTGCTCTGCACCTGCTCCAGCACCTCCACATCCCTCTTGTATTGGGGTGCCCAGAACGGGACACACTACTCAAGATGTGTCCCTACCAGTGCTGAATACAGGGGAACAATGACCTCCCTACTGCTGCTGGCCACACTATTTCTCATACCAGCCAGGATGTCATAGAATCAGAGAACCATTCTGGATTGGAAGGGGCCTTGAAAGTTCATGCAGTACAATCTCCCTGCCACAGCAGGTTCACCTAGACCAACTCATACAGAAGTACATCCAGGCAGGTTTTAACTGTCTCCAGAGCAGGAGACTCCACAACTCCCCTGTGCAGCCTGTTCCAATGGTCTGTTGCCCTCACTGTGAAGAAGTTCCTTCTGATATTTATACGGAACCTCCTATGTTCCAGCTTACAACTACTGCCCCTTGACCTATCATTAGATGACACTGAGGAGAGCCTGGCTCCATCCTCCTGACACCCACCTTTCACATGTTTATAGACATTAATGAGGTCACCCCTCAGTCTCCTCCAAACTAAAGAGACCCAGCTCCCTCAGCCTTTCCCCAAAAGGGATGTGTTCTACTTCCTTCATCATCCTCGTTGCTCTATGCTGGACACACTTCAGCAGCTCTATGTCCCCCTTGAACTGAGGGGCCCAGAACTGGACACAATATCCCAGATGTGGTCTCGCTAGTGCAGAGTAGAGGGGGAGAGGAACCTCTCTTGATCTGCTAACCACACCCCTTTTCTGATCCACCCCACGATGCTGTTGGCTCTCTTGGCCACAAGAGCACACTGCTTGCTCATAGTCATCCTGCTGTCCACAAGGACCCCCAGGTCCCTTTCTCCTACACTGCTCTCCAACAGGTCAGTCCCCAGCCTATACTGGGGTTGTTCTTGCCCAGACGCAAGACTACACTTACCCTTGTTATATTTCATTACTTTTCTCTCTGCCCAGCTCTCCAGCCTCTCCAGGTCTTGCTGAATGGCAGCACAGTCTGCTGGGGTGTCGGCAACTCCACCCAGCTTTGTGTCATCAGCAAACTTGCCAACAGTGCAACCTAATCCCTTATCCAAGTAACTAATGAATAGATTGGATAGGACTGGTCCCAGTACTGACCCTTGGAGGACTCCACTAGATACAGGCCTCCAACTCTGTCCCACTGATCACTAGTCTCTGACTTCTGTCCTGCAGCCAGTTCACAATCCACCTCACTACCCAATCATCCAGTCCATACTGCCTCATTTTGGCTGCGAGGATCCTGTGGGAGACTCAAATGCCTTACTCAAGTCAAGATAGACCACATCCACTGCTCTGCCATCATGTATCCACCTGGTTATGCCCTTATAAAAGGCTATCAGGTTGGTCAAGCAAGACTTTCCCTTTGTGAAGCCGTGCTGACTGTCCCTAATGACTCTCCTGTCCTTGATGTG
>VXBP01010779.1:1688-37185 GCA_013400115.1 Rhinopomastus cyanomelas | reverse complement strand
CTCTCTTGCAAGGTTTACTTCCAAGGAGGCCTTGGCTTTCCTAGTTGCACCCCTACATTCTCTCACCAGAGCTTTATAAGCATCCCAGGTGGCCATCCCCTCCTTCTGTTACCTATAGACTTTCTTCTTCTTCTTCAGTTTGCCCAGCAGCTATCTGTTTAACCACTCAGGCCTTCTGGCTCCCTCCTTTACTTCTTTCCTGCTGGGNATGACTTAGAAAAGATGATGGAGAGTGGCTTAGCAATGACTTCCGCCATCTCCCTTAGCTCTCATGGATGCTAAGGGAGATCCCATCTGGACCCATGGATTTGTGTACATCCAGTTTTCTCAACTTGTCCCTAACCTAGTCCGCATCAACCAAGGCAGGCTCCTCTCTTGCCTCCACTTCCTGTGGAGCCTCATCAGTCTGGGGTTTGATGTCAGGACAGCCCCCAGAAGTGTAGACAGAGGCAAAGAAGGTGTCAGTATCTCTACTTTCTCTGTATCCTCTGTCTCCAGGGCACCTACCTCATTCACCAGGGGGCCTACATTGCCTCTAGTTTTAGTTTTACCTGCAATGTATTTGAAGAAGCCCTTTTTGTTGCCCTTGATCTCTCTTGCAAGGTTTACTTCCAAGGAGGCCTTGGCTTTCCTAGTTGCACCCCTACATTCTCTCACCAGAGCTTTATAAGCATCCCAGGTGGCCATCCCCTCCTTCTGTTACCTATAGACTTTCTTCTTCTTCTTCAGTTTGCCCAGCAGCTATCTGTTTAACCACTCAGGCCTTCTGGCTCCCTCCTTTACTTCTTTCCTGCTGGGATGCTTTTGTGTTGTGCTTCAAATAAGTGGTCTTTGAATGTTAACCAGCTATCCTGAGCTCCTTTACCTGCCAGTACCCTGGGATTTCCCCCAGCAATTGCTTGAAAAGGCCAAAGCTGGCCCTCCTGAAGTCCAGGGTTGTGATTGTGATAGTTATTGTGTTCCTACCACACAAGACTCTGAACGCCTTCGTCTCATGGTCACTGCACCCAAGGCTGCCCTCAATCTTCACTGCTTCAACCAGACCCTCCTTGTTGATGAGTACAAGATCCAGCATTGGTGTACAGGCATTTTACAGAGTGAGCTGAGCCCTCCGATTTCACCCTAGGACAGCGAGAGGCTGCCTGGTTTTCATTAAGACCAGAGCTCTGTCCCACTGGTGCGCACCTATCAGCTATCCCACCCACCTTCAAATCTAGTTTAAAGGCCTCTGAATGAGCCCTGTCAATTCCTGCCCCAGAACCCTTTTCCCCTCCGAGTTAAACCTCTCCCATTGTACCGGTCAGATCTGGTATTTTATAGGACCAGTCTAACCAAAGAATCCAAAGCCCTGCCTGTAGCACCAGGCATTGATGGTCTGAGTCCTTCTGTTCCAGCCTTGTTATCTGGCTGTTGTCCAGACTGTCTCCACTAGTCTACCTCTATTTCAGCCTCTCCAATTCTCCTGAGCCTTTCTACTTCTGCTTGTAGCTTTTCAACCTGATCTTGCAGACGCACTGCTCAGTTAGGCAGATAATCCACCTGCTTGCACCGTACACAGCCACGAAAACACGGGTGAGCGTTACATTCCTGGCAGCCTGTCACCTGCACAGCCTCATCGTGTTGGGGGACCTCTGTTTGATTTCCCACATCCATAGACAGTGGTGACTGTAGCCTGGTCCTTCTCTGCTGCCACGTTGTTACAACTTTATTTATTTAATTTTTTTGCCTGCTGGCAGCCAAGGCAGCTGAAGCGGCTGGCGCTGTCACTGCTGCGTGCGGTCTGAGCGCGACTTCTGGTTTCACCTCCCTTAAAGAGCTTCAGTTCCACAACCCTTGTTGTGTCTGTGCTGTAACGCCACGAGAGCACGCAAGCCCCAACAGCTGCCTCTCGGCTCCGCCAAGCTTTCCCGTTCAGGGAACTCTCAGATCACCCAGAAACCTTGATAAAATAGCGTTCGGGGACCAGTGCTCTCACTGCTGCATGCCATTGGCCTTCTTGGCCACCTGGGCACACTGCTGGCTCATATTCATCTTCTTGTCAATAAGAATGCCCAGATGGGTCTCTGCCAGATGGCTCTCCAGCCACATCTCCACAAGCCTTTAGTTATGCTTCTATTTTTTGTCCTCTGTAAGCTCCTTGTCCAGTTTAAATTTCCCAGGGTCTTCAGGTATGAAAAATCCAGTCAAATTTTATAGTGAAGAAAAGTTAAAATAAGTTTTACTAAGAGCAGTTAGAAAGAAGAAACAAAAGACCCCAAACACTGCTACTTGATCATGAAAAGTCAGCAGGAAGGAAAAAAAATTACCCTTGTCCCCTCTGCCAGCCAAGGGAGAGAAAGCCTGACCTCCCCTCCACAAGCATTGGCCAGTGATAAAAAGAGGGAGAAAAAGAAAAGGAAAATTAACAAAGAGACCGTAAAGACAGGAGTTATAGGGGAAACGAAAAGGGAGACAAAATATGTCACCCAAGAGAACACAGGCAGGGAGCCAAGCAGACAGCACAGGGGGTGACCTGGGAACTCCTTATTTGCCATGGGAACGAATGTGATTGCATCCCCATGTTGTTTGTCGTGGCTGGGGTCAGCCCCCAAAATTCACCTATGACACTCTCGTCCTGTGACAGGAATTTTCATTCTTTAAGTAAGGTGAATCCCGCCCTGGTCTCCATTGATGGTGACCAAACAGCTCATGTGTTTGCAACATGTGCTTGTGAAGTTTCCCTTTCTATATGACGAAGAAGAATATTTACTTCTAGGACACAGCTCATCTTCCAAACTAAATCTAGTCGAGACCTCTAAATTAGCTGAGATGAACTGTGTCCCAGAGGTGCCTGTTGTCATCCCATCGGAACAGGCAGTGCAGGTAGGGTTTTCCACACTGGTCATCCTCAAAGTTAGGGGACCTGAACCCAAATGCTGAAGCTTAAAATATTTCAGTGCCTCATTAGTTGAAACAAACTCCTCAACATCTTGTTTTTCTGACACCTAGCTTGCTTCTGTCTAGGATAGAAATGATTTCCCTGCTCTGCTAGCTGAGTTCAGCCATTTTATTGAAACTCTGCCTACTCACAGTCGAGTTAAATTTTTAAGAGACGTTCACTTGCTTGTGCCTTGGCTTCTTGAAAAATCCCCGTGAGAAGTTCTCCTCATCTATGTACTGAGGCCATCTGCTCTCTGCAAAGATGGATCTTTGGAGTTTCTTTCAACCTATGTTCTGGTGAAAGCAGCAGAGTAGCAGAGGCCCACGTGGACTTCCACACTGGATGGAAAAGCCTCTGTCTGAATACACCAGGCCTTGTAAATTTGTTCTTCGTTCTTGCGGTTCTGGCTCTGCATTGCCAGTCCCTGGTGCTGAGGTTTGGTCCACGGTGCTTTTCTGGCCAGGATTTGCAGCTGGTGAACCCTTACTGGGCACTTCTGTAGCTTTGTGTCTTTGACAGCCCTTACAGTCCAACGTTAAACTAGGCTTCTCGTTTGATTGTAGGTTTGATGTAAATCTCCCCTCTCAGATTTCGGAAGCTTCTGTCTTTATATGAGTGATATCCCTCCAGTTTTTTCAGTTAATGCTGCAGTGTTGTTCTATTTCTTTTCTAGTGTCATCTAACAACCGGCTCTTCTCAGTTGGCTGTAGGCTATTGGGCAGGACTAATCTTTTTGACTATGAAAAATTGTATTTGTCTTAGAGCCGTGTCTCTCTTTCGAACACGTATTCATAAAAGAAGAATCTTGCATGAGCCCTTTTCAATGGGATTTCTGATGCCAGGTACCTTCCTGCCTCTTTGTTTCCCAAACTCTTCCAGGCAAGAGACAAATGTTCTAATCCATTATTTAATTTGGTAGCTCATTTCTCCTGTGCCCTATCAGTTTTATCCACTTGATTCCCCATGATTTCAAACCTCCACGTGCCAGTGGGTAACTTTCTTGCAAAAAAACCCAAACAAACAAATACAGAGACTACTGTTTGGAGAAGAAGGAGTGGATTTACTAAATCAGATTGCCTTGGTCTTGCCTAGAGCATTGAGCTTTGTAGCCATAATACACCAATGATGCCTGAAAATCTGCAGTGGCTTTCCTCTATCTAGTCCCAAACTGCATCTTGGCACTGAGGCAATGCTGTCTCTGGAAAAAGTGAAGAGCCTCTGGAGTTCTCAGCTATTTATATTCTTGAGAAGACTGAATAACTGGTCTTGACTCAAGAACCTCAGTCCTGATGCCATGTTTTCAGAACTGTGGGCACAGGGTTGATTTAAAAAGCTCCCTTGCTTATGGCAAAGCCAGTTTTATGTGCCTATGCAAACTTGCAACTGCAGTTTGCCTCCTGGGTGCCTTCCATGAGCTGCCCTGATGGGAATACAAGCCTGCAGCGGTGATGTTCTGGTGTGCAAAACCCCGAAACAATGAATGAAGCTTTGAGAGGCGGGCACAGTATAATCCCAGTGCTGCTGTGTGTGTGTGTGTGTGTGTGTGTGTGTGTGTGTGTGTAACACCCCCGCTCAATAGCCCGCCATGGGTTACAATGCTTTTTCTTCCTCTCTACTATGAAGTGCTGTAAAGAAATGGATTATTCTGAGCATTAGAACAGATAGTTACAACCCTCCTAGTGCAAGGGAAAGAGATGTTGTAATATTTATTAGTCTGTCAATAAGGATGCCTGGAGTGGAGATAACGGAGCCCTGAAACGCAAGCACGGAAAACAAACACCTATGTCTGATACACGAACCTCCTAAACCCACAAAGCAGAAGTGAACTGGTAGGTCTGTGGACTAGAAATGAGCTGCTACAGAGAAAGCAAGAAGAGTATTTTCACATGAACCTGCACAAAAACTGCAAATCAACGTTAATTCATGTAAAAGCAAAAAAACCCAACCACCCCCCACACATGCCGAACCCCTGGCAAATATCCGGCTGGCTCCAGTGCATGTTGCAGGGGAGATGGTTGTTAATGTTCCTGTAGAATGACTGGGAGCCAGGCTGTTACCCTGATGATCTTTACTTCAGCTAGAAATGTCCTGCAGCTTCTGTCTTCCCAGCTCTTCTCTGGGAGCAAGGAGGGGCTTCCCCCTGTCCTGTGATGAAATGTTTCACAAATGGAAGAATGATGGCAGGTGAAGGGACAGCAGTAATTCCTTCTGCAAGGTCATGGATGCAGCAGCCCCACATTTCCTCATGTTTGTTAGCACCACGTCTGAATTTGTGGGCAGCTGTGTGCTGGATCAATGCCGAGCCTTGCAGTGTTAGCAGCAGGGATGATGTGAGCAGCTTCCGGTGACAATTCAATGAAATTAATTTTTCTGATAAAATTGAATCCAGAGAGTACCTGCTCTCTTGATTTTGAGTGAGTGCTGGTGGCAGACTGTGTGGTGTTAATATGGTTAGAGATGCTGTCTTGGGAGGGACATCTGTAGGTCCAGGCAGCAGTGAACAGAGGGACATGCCATGCCCACACACACCTGCAAGGTGAGCTTCCTTCACAGAGAAAGTGGTCCACAGGTCCTGAGCACATCAGGGTTAGCTGGAGCCTGCAAAGTCTCTTGTTACTCCTGGACAGCTTGGCAGACTGCAGGTAGGTCTCCCTACAAATGACAATCCACAGCTTATGGCAATGCCTGTGCCACAGAATGCTATTGGCTGAACTTGGCCTTCACAGAGAATGGAAAACGGGCGTTTAAAAGGATATTCTGCCTTTGTTCATCCAGTCCATCCTTTGGGTACAGGGTACAGAGAAAAGGTGTATAGGTAAAATGGGTAGAGTTCACACCCCCTCGAATCTAGTTCTAGTTTAACGATGGGTTCTCACTATCTGTGAGCCTGAAATGCATAACGGGATACTGGGTTCCCCTTCTCCCTGCCCTGTATCGTTACACAAGCCACTAAGCTGAGCCACTCGTTATTTCTGAGCATGTGTAGAGTATTTAATCTAATCCAGCATCCTGGGGTGGATTAGAAGAGGGGTGGTTAGCAGATCAAGAGAGGTTCTTCTCCCCCTCTACTCTGCCCTGGTGAGACCATACCTGGAGTATTATGTCCAGTTCTGGGCTCCTCAGTTCAAGAGGGATGTGGAGCTGCTGGAGAGAGTTCAGCGTAGGGCAACGAGGATGATGAAGGAAGTGGAGCACCTCCCTTACGAGGAGAGGCTGAGGGAGCTGGGTCTCTTGAGCTTGGAGGAGACTGAGGGGTGACCTCATTAATGTCTACAAATATTTGAGGGGTGGGTGTCAGGAGGATGGCGCTGGGCTGTTCTCGGTGTCATGTAGTGATAGGACGAGGGGCAATGGTTGTAAGCTGGAACATAAGAGGTTCCACATAAATATGAGAAGGAACTTCTTCACGGTGAGGGTGACGGAGCACTGGAACAGGCTGCCCAGGGGGGTTGTGGAGTCTCCCTCACTGGAGATATTCAAGACCCGACTGGATGTGTTCCTGTGTGACTTGGTCTAGGTGATCCTGCTGTTGCAGACGGATTGGACTAGATGATCTTTCGAGGTCCCTTCCAATCCATAATGATTCTATGATTTGTCACTTCTAGAGTGCTCTTTCCCTCTGCATGTGTGACAGATGTTTTAAGTGATTTTAAGCCAGGTCTCCCATTAGCGAAGCGCTGAAGCAGTGCTCAAGCTGACCGCCTTTCACTTGGGTGCCCTCCCCTCCTCACTTCTGGACCAGCAGCCAGCCGTGACTTGGGTTTCAGGTAAGCAGCCGGATGCAACAAGCTGTTCAAGGCAGCTTCCTCACGCAGCAGCTCTTTGCGTAGATGGTCCCTATAAATGTATTTTAACAACTTTAACTTTCTCTTTAGGGTGCAGAGATCCAAGGCTCTCTGGAGCGGGCAGTGACTCCTTGTCTGTCGTTGCAGCCCTGAAGGTGAGTGTGTGGTTTTAACCAGGGTGACTGCGCTGTGTCTGATGCCAGCTCACTCACAAGTGGGAATCCGCCTGAGCAGTTTAAGCCAAGGGCATGGCTACGTGAAGTCACGAAATCTTCCTTGTTTTTGAAGCTACCAGTCCATGAGCTTTCAGAGGGAAGTTTTGGTTCTCCTCTACCTGAATTGGCCGTGCCCAGTGCTGCTCATCCTGAGGTTGGGGGAAGTTTTTGTTTTCCTTCACATAAGGTTTATTTCCTTATTTCCTTGTTTTTAGAGACAGTATGGGGAAACAAGAAATGAACATAGCAGAAGGTGGCAGAGACTCAGGTACTGCTGGGAATTGGGGAGGGACAGAGGTGAAGAGAAAGGCGGGGGTAGAAGACTCTTGCAGTGGCAGAGCTGAGGTCAAGGAGGCCATAAAGCAGTGGGGTAGATCTGGGAGGTGGTCAAGAAGGGCTTTGGCTTTTTCTTAAGGGTTCCTGTGTGATATTAAAAAATGCTGAAGCAGTTTCCAGGCCAAAAGTGAGGCAGGTGGAGCAAGATGCCTGAGGCCAGAAAAGCAGGCATCCCACTCCCCTGTTTTCGATGAAGGGGCACAATGTGTGTGCTAGAGCCCTGCAGGCTGGAAGGCAGCACGTGCTGTTTAAGACCAGAGGTAACTTCATTAGAGCTGTTATATTTAGCCTGTTCCATAAAGACTCTTATTTCAGAGGAATATTACATAGAAACGGTTACTATGTACGGCACGTTAGAAAAATGTGGTTCTCTGTCCCACAGAGCTCACAATCCGCCTCTACAAATTAACTTCACTGGGAAGTTTAAATGGCAAAGGGTAGAATATTTGAATCTGTGAATTGTCAAACACGTGGATGGTGAACTCAGGGTGGGGACCAGGTCTATCTGGGAGTCGGAGAAGGAGGAGACCACTTTGACAACATTTACATGTGTTGACTGAGATTAAATCATGCCCTGCCTGGGTGTTACCAGCAATCAAACACAGGAACATGTCACCAGAGAGAACATAGCATCTCCAACCATGGAAGATACCCAAAGCTTGACTTCACAGCTTGCGCTAGTTGACCCTGCCCTGCCTCAGCCATCCTGATGCCACCAATCATCCAGTTCCATCCCTCTTACTGCTAGGAGACACAACGTCTGCATTGTATTCAGTTGTGAAGCTTGAGAAGGTACCCTGAGTCCCAGAAATGGCAAGGAGAGTGGCCACAGGCTGCCTGGGGCGTGCAGGGAGGTCAGAGGGTTAACTGTGAGAAGATGTGCCTTTGAAACTGGCACTGAAACTGTCTCTGCTCCCCAGGGAAGGTGTGCAGCTGCTGCTTCCCTTTGCACCCTGGTCCTGCACCCCAGGGACACCCTAGAGTCTCCTCCCACACACTTGTCAACCTCCACCCAAACCTCAATCCCTCTCTCTCCCTAAAGATGGTCCAAAAGCATTTAAGGAACCTGCTGGATGAGCTCCAGGTTCAGGCTGGGACACAGCAGGACTCCAGTGACCTCTGTCCCGTGGGAGCCACAGTTCCTTGAGGATTTGCAGGCACTGAAGCATCCATCCATCCATCTGTCCTCCCACTTAAACTGGTGCAAAATCAGGGACAGAAGGAAGAGGTGATGGAGGCAGCTGCCCCATGAGCTCTTCCCACCCCTGGAAAAGTAGTTTCCTGACAAAACCCACAACCTCTACCAAGGCCTGTTTCAGAGGCAATGCCCTGGGAGGGTCCATGGCCACAGCTCAGGTAGTGGCTTTCTGCCCTCCAGCACTTTTGGACCATAAGGTGTCTCCAGGCTTTGTGCCAGAAATCAAGGACTGGGAGACCACATCCAGCAAGGGCTCAGCAGCTGCTGCTGCGTGGGACACCTTTCTGGGGAGAGGACTGTGGGAGGCTTGCTTTTAAAAAACAAGAAAGCATCTCCTGGAGAAGGGCCAGACAGCTGCAAGCCAGAGCAGTGCTCTGCTCTGCTCACTGGAGGAAGCCTGGGTGGGTAGGCAGTGTTTCTTCTGTCCTGTGGTCTCACCAGCCTCTACAGAGGGCATGCCAGCTGCCCTGGTGTCTCTGAGAGGGGCTTTTGGCAGTAACGGAGTAGGGAGTCAGGTGTACAGCTCCAAGACCGATTCCTGACAGTTGCTCCCATCATGAAGCTGAGGCAGAAGCCTGCTGGAGGAGGCATCCTGGCCACGTTGGCAGCAGTTGCTGCCCAGTGCAGTCAGAAGGTGGGGAGGAGCCATTCAAGGTGTCAAATGGAATCGAGGAGCTAAGAAGAACTGCAGAGAAATGGTGGACCTTGGCTAGAAATACTCTGTTCGATGGCCATAAACTCTGTGCAGCGGTGGCGCAAGACACTGCAAACAGACGGTAACTCATTCGGCTGTGGAGCAGGGCTCCTAAAGCACAATTAACAGAAACATGCTCTACCTCTAGAAGCCAGAGCCTTATCCTATCATTTTTTTATTCCGAGCCGTATTACAGTGCTGGAATGTGCCTCAGGAGCATTTTAGCCTTTGCCCATAATAAAGAAGGAGCCTTGCCCTGGTTTTGTGTCCCCAGCAGAATCTGAGCTCTGGGGAGGAAAGCTCCTCTGCTACCAGCACACACGTAAATGAGGTACTTTCAGTTTTTACCTGCCAAAAGGAGGAGGTCTAGGGAATTGGTTGCACTTTGTTTTCTATCTGGGCTTTCATGCAACTGTAACCTCTAAAGAAACGTGAGCCAGAGGGGGAAAGCCCTGCTAGGAGAGGCTCAGGGCTTCATTCTTTGTGGAAGTGGAGCCGGACACCCAGCATCAAAGCAGCAGTAAGTTAAGCTTCACTAGTAATACTTGGCTCTAACAGTGGGAGATTAAAGGGATTCCTTAGCTGGTAACCTCATGTTTGGATGACAGATTTTGTTATTCCTCCTAAAAATCTGTCCTTTTTCAAGTAGTCCCTAAAAATCAATCAGGTTTGGGTCGCCGGTACCTGGAACATGGCACAGACCAGTACAATCCTCCGCTTGCTTTAGCTTAGTATTTTTCTATTTCCCAGCTGTAGACTGTGGTTCCCTACCTAGTAATTAGAAGGTGGTTCTTCAAAGCATGGACATAATAGAAAAAACCTCTTCAGATTCTGTTTTCTACTGTATATTTATCCAGTCCACATCTAGATTTGCAGAGTAAGTTGGCATATTTCATACCAAGATGTGCCTTTTCTGAGAGGAACCTTCTTCAACTGATTTCCAGCAAATATCTGAATATGCCCAGATTTGAGGAGGTCTTGGTTTATATGTGTTGGCACCTGGTCATCTGCAGCTCCAGGCTTTGCTGGGAGAAACACCTCATCCTGAAAGTGATTGTTTTAATTTCGTTCCCATGCTAAAGGTAGAGGATATTAGAAACTGGTCTTGATGGCTCACGATAAAATATAGAACGGCAACTACCCATTACATTTGTTATTGTCTCTTTCTTCTGAAAATCAATAGAATTGACTTTCTCCTAACTTCTGCAGGATTGCATGCAGCCACATACAATCACAGGGGATGTTGCACAGAGATGAATAAGCACAAGGCCGTTGTAAATGAGCAAAGCACCCTGAGATCTGTTTTGCAGCAGAGTCACGTTCTCTGGGCTGGCCTGGCTCTGTCCTAGGGGGAAAAATCTTTTCCCAGCAGCAGGGACCTCAGGCAGTACTTGGGTGTAGTATATGGACTTCTCACTGCCAGCCTTGTCCCAGCCCCAGTCTGAGGGATGGAAAAGACCCTCTGCTGAAGAGATTTTTCAGTGCCAGTGAACTGATTCCCAACTGAAGCTTGTCTCTGCCTGAGTTTCCCCAACTGCATCACTTCACCAGCTCTCTGGAGCTGGCTTGTCACCCAACCTGATTTTTTGAAATTACGAAAAAACAGGTGCACAGGCCCTTTCTGCTGTTCCTGATATACAGCTGGGACCCATACCTGCCCCTTGTCCCTGCTCCCTTCCCCCAGGGTAGTGCCCACGGCATTCTCAGTGCTTCTCCATCCTGCCAGATAGCTTACCAGAAGGATGCTGCCAGCCCATCTTACAGAGAGGAAAATGGAGGCACAGAGCCAGGTACCTTGTAGAGGATCATTGGGAAGCAAAGGTGGCACTGGAAGGAGACAGTGTTTTTCCTGAACTGTAGGGCTGTGCTTTCACCTCTGCTGCTTCTTGCTCAGCTGCTCTTTAGCTGCGTTAGTGCCAGGCTGGAGGCAGGGAAGGTGCAGAGGCTTGTGGTGAGCAGGGTTCCTCCAAGCTGCCAAAGAGTGTTGTTGCAGGATGAGGCTGCCTCATCCGCTCCGGAAAGAAGCCACGTTTTACACTCCACCACGTGCACTTGCAGCTGCCCCAAATCTCCTAAGGGATCCCAGGAGAAAGCAAACAGTGTCTTGCATGCCTGGAATTCCCCACATGGGGTCGAAAGCCATGAGCTAAGTTGCTAGTGCTTCACTTTCTTCACTGTTTTTAAAGCAAGGTTGCCAGTCCTCACCTGTGCCTGCTGGTCCTGCTAGCAGACAGCTCATTTCTTTCTGCTGGGACAAGCAGGTGTCCCTTAAGTCACAATAGTTAGAAACCGAACCCGCTTTTGATCCTGAGAAAGCACTGAGTGCCAGCACACTCTTCAGTGCTGGACACTGGTCAGTCCAGCTCTGATGTGTAGCCTGTAGCCCCATTTCCTATCACAGCAGTGATGGAGGTCGGGCCTTTGCACTTGGCAAACAAGGCTGAGAACCACAGCAACCCACCCCCAGCCACGGGCACAGTTTGTGGGGCTGAAGGGAGAGGCAGCCCTTCCAGGCAGGGCGGTGCAGTGAAAGCCTAGCTCTGCAGAGCATCGCTGGAGCATCTGGCCCCATTTTGCTGGGCTGCAGTCATGTTGGCTGTTTGAGGGGGTTAGTCACGCTCCTGGGGCTTGGGCCTCAGTAACACTCCTGCATGCGTGGCCAGCAACGCTGTCACCTCCAGATATTGAAATGGGCACATCCTCCAGCTGGGATGGATGGCAGCCAGTGTCCATGGAGACGGCTTCACGGAGACCTGATCCCCACAAGTGCAGAGGGGTTTTACTCACTCGGCATGACTGGAGCAAGGGCACAGATTCTTCTCCTGACTCACTGGCAGCAGGCTAGCACACTTATCAGTCATTAACCTCTTCCCGCACCACCAAGAAACCCCCTAAAAGTCCCAAACCACCATAAAAATGTGTTGGCTGAATAGAGGCGAGTCATGCAGTGATATTTGGAAAATGCAATCTTGTTTTCAAAACAGATTAATGACGGGTTTGGTGCCAGGGAGTCTGCCCTCCCCAACCCTCCCCTCCCCATTGGAAAAGCACTACAGGCAGGTCTGCAGTCCTGCAGTGCAACTTCCTAAAAAATAAATAAATGACTAGCTAATAATAACGGTGCCACTACTATCGCTACTAATAGCGTGGTGCTGGCTGCCAGTGTCTGCGCTTCCACCAGCCTGTGCTGAGTGAGAGGAGCTGGGCAACGGGGAGGTCACAAGCCCAATTAACTGGGCTACACCCTGACGGGGACGGTGGTGGCACCTGATGGAAACTTAATGGCGAGGTTAAACGGCTGCCTCACTCAATCCTGGTACAGTCCGTGATGCTCAGGATAGGAGCTAATTTGAGAAATCTGAGGCTTTTTTCTAGCGCTGCAGAGGCCAGGGTCTGGTCTCACCCTGCAGAGATGGATGTGTGATGAGATGTGTTAGGTGCTTGAGAAAATCACGTGGGAGAGAGCCCCTTGGATATGTCCTAAGCAGCTGTTTCCCAAGCAGGGCTTGTTTGGGTAAGGGGAGAGGTTAGGTACCTGGAACTGGCAGAAATTCACTTTTGCAGATGGCCGGTGCCTGCTCCCAGACCAATTTGCTGGGGCATAGACTGGTCTAGTTACTCTGCTGAAACCCCCACAGCACAGCTCCGGGTCCTACCCAAAACCTTGCTGGCTGCTCCAGCAATGATTTGTGTGCTGCTTGGAGGGACTGACACTGTGTCTCTCTGCAAAGGATTTCAGCTGTGGTTCCGGGGGAGGCAGGACAGTGCGGGGCCGGGGGATTGCAGTCACATGCTGCTGCTGCAGGTCTGGAGGAGAATCAGTAAAATTTGCTGCAGGATTCCCACACCCTTGCAGCAGAGCCTGGCACTGCATGCTGGGGGCCTCTGATTCAGCTCTTTCTTCCCTTGGTCCCGATTGCCAGTGCTATGTTTTTATCAGGTGCTAGAGACTATAAAGTGATTTCCCTAAAAGCTGCTATTCAGAGCAATTTCCCCCCACCCAATGCTATTATTTAATGAAATCAATACACGGTGTTGTTACATGTTACGGTGTTTGTAAGCTATATGCTTTCAAGCTAGGAATTGGATCAACGTAATTCAAAGCCTTTTCAATTTGCCGTGCCTGCCAACTTATACGTTGATCGTGGTGTTTTGCCCAAATAGCATCAGCTTGCTAAACAGTGGGAAGAAATGTGGGTATGTTAACAAGAAGGATTAGAATCTGTCATCAGGTTTTTACCCTACACATCAGCAGGGACGTGGCTGCATGTGCTTTGCTTTCTGATGTGTTCTGTTTGCTTCCATGCCTGCGTGCCTGCGGCACAGCCTTCTCCCAGGCACTGTTTGCTTGAATGAGAACTCGGGAGAGATCCTGCAGAGACTCTGGGACTTGCAGCTGGCCTATGCCAAGTCTCCCTGTGCTCTCTGCTGTACTGAAGCATCATGGTCAAAGCTGTGATGCTTTTCAGTGTGCCCTCGCCCACAGAAACCCGCCCGGGTCACTGCAGTAAGGCTAGACTACAGCTGCTGCTAAAGGAACCGCCCCTCAACCCCCCAGCTTCCCTTTCTTGAGTGCTTTTTAAGCTGGAACTTCGCAGTGGTGTTAGCATGGGGTTCTGTGTTGAACTTCTCATATGCAGAAGGTGGAAGGGAAAATGAGGTTGGCTTAATTAACAGTATTGATGAACCCATCTCAACTCCCCCATGAAGTTCACTGCTCATCAAAGCAAACAGGCCGCAGCCAGGACACGGCTGTTGGCTCCTTTTCAGCATTTGCCCTGCAGCCGAGCAACAGAGCTACAGCTCCCATCGCTGACATGGTGCCTTTTTTGCACAAAGATCATTCAAAGCGTTTGCCTTAGAAACAAAAGCTTTGTGGTGAATGGAGAGCTCTGAGCAGATGCTGTCAGGTTATGGGCTCCATGAGGTGGTGACTGGGTGAATGGAGGATCTGTCAGCGCACAGTCTGCATCTCCCACATGTTCTTTGCACATGTTGGTTGTGTCTGCAGCAGGAAACAGGAGTGCATCCCTTCATCTGCCTCCCCTTCCTGGGCAGACCTGGAATTGTGTGTCAGTGTTGGGGGAGAAAGTGGGGCTGGAGAAGGGGAACAGAGGAGACGAAGGCTATCAGAGATGCAGTGGCCTTTGCTTCTGTTCCACCAGCTTTGTTATGTTGCTTGGTGCAGTGGCTCTTTACCCCTCTGTCGCCAAAGAATAACTGTTGGCACATGTCCCAGTGCTGATGCAGTGGTATCACTTGAAAGGGACTTTGCTGGCATTATCTGTTCTCGCTCAAGAGTCAGCCTGAGCTATTCCAGCCGAAGGAAGTTGTAGTAAGCTGCACCTCCGTAAGGGCTAAGGGTGTTTGCTGGGTGCTGTGATCTGTAGCTGGGGAGGTAGGGATGCGCAGGAAGGAAAATAGGTGCTTTTAAAATAGCAAATGAGCCACTTGCAAATTCACTGCATTTCCGATACAAAGAAAAAAAGGAAGAAACAAGCCCTGGGGTTTGGGGTGCTCTCTGCATGCTTTTAGAACCTCTGCAGTTACTCCAAGAGTCAGGGAAGTGCAAGCAGTTGTTTTATCCTCCTGAGAATAACTAAGCCAAGAGACCAAGGGCTTTGTCAGAAACTCTCCAGAAGATCCTGTGATGACAGTTTGAGGCCTGATTGTTTCCAGCTTTTGCGGGACGTTACTGATTGCTTAGCAGTGGCTTCAAGTCCCCATCTTTGTTGTGAACAGTCCCTCTGGCATTAGTGGTCCAGAAGGAGACGACATGCTTAGGGGTGTTCTGTTTGAGGGGTGTGACAGGCACATTTTGCCGCGCTGTGTTCTTTTTCAGCACACAGGAGTTGTGACCTTCCCACAGCAATAAAGTCTGGGCAACATGTCCTGCCTTATAGAAGACTTCCAATACCTGAAGTGAGCCTACAGGAAAGCTCAAGAGGAACTTTTTCTGAGGATATCTAGTGACTGGAGAAGGAGGAATTGCTTCAAACTAAAAGAAAGTAGATTTAGATTAGATATTAGGAAGAAGAAATTCCTCACTGTGAGGGTGGTGAGGCGCTAGAACAGGTCTGTCAGGGAGGTCAGGGATGCACCCTCCCTGGAAGTGATTCTGTGTGTGTGCTACATGAGTGGACCTTACGTAGCCACATTTACCTGAGCATCTGTCTGCAGGCTCTGACGGTATGAGTAGTTTCTCTTCTGGGCTTCAGAGTATGGACAAAAGACAGAGGGGCCAAGTCAGTGTCCTCTGGATACTGGAGGAATTGTTTGGCAGACAAGCAATGGATGAGGTACTCACATGGGAGCACCACCTCCTAGTAACAGAGAGAAGGGGAGACAGAGGTGGGGTACTCTTCCTCTATGGTGTTGGGGAAGGAAAGAGGAGGGCTGATTGTGTATGCTGGTATGGTCAGTCACCAAGGCATAGGTTCTTACACCACCGGGGGACTTCATGCAGGCAAAAGAGATTAATTCCTTTTTAGATGCTGAAACGAAGAAAAAACTCAAACCAAACCCCAAATAACTAAAGGTGATTTTTACATAGGGCCTGTAAAGTAAGGAAAATCCTCTCTGCTCAAAAACCAAATCCAGACACAAGCCTCAAGGAGGGAGTTTTGGTAGAAACTATTTCCTTTAGTAACATTCACATCAGAATTCACTTCACTGCAGTGTAAAGCCACAGCACACGGTGTATTGGCACCAGTGACATACCTGGGACAGAAACAAACCTTGTTGTCTGAATGTCTTTTAAAGTCAGCCTTTGTTTTCCTGCTAGGGGTTTTCTAATTTTTTTGTGCCATCTTCTGCTTTCCTTAACAGAAGTACAAAAAATCCCAGCACGGTGGCAGAGGGAGGTGTATGTGTCTTCTTTAAAGGTGAAAATCCCATTATGTAGAGATAGAGAATGCTCCAACCTGCAGCACAAACCAGCAGTCTGTGCTAGTGCTGAAAGGGTATTGCCAATTTCAGCATCACACCACTTTTACTCAAAATAATTAAAAAGCCTGTATTTTTCTAGTGTGCTCACTGGAAAAATTTGAGGATATGCTCTGTGTAATTGGTTTTGCTGCCACTTTAATGTAAAGCCAGCTATTTTATTTCTCTTGTAGCTCTGGGTGACTCTATTCTTGGGTAAAGAAGGAAGCTGAAAAGGAAATGGCAATTACACATCCAGAAAAGCATTCAGTGGAGAGGCCCTACAGGAAAGTTAAAGAGGGACTTTTTATTAGGGCATCCAGCGAGAGGACAAGGAGGAATGGTTTTGCACTAAAAGAAGGTAGATTTAAATTATATCTTTGGAAGAAATTTCTCACTACGAGGGTGCTGTGGCACTGGAACAGGTTGCCCAGGAAGACTGTGAATGCCTGCTCCCTGGAAGTGTTCCAGGCCAAGTTGGATGCAGCTCTGGGCAACCTGGTCTGGTGAGAGATGTCCCTGCCCGTGGCAGGGGGGTTGGAACTAGATAACCTTTAAAGTCCATTCCAACCTAAACCATTCTATGATTCTATGAAAAGAGTCAGGCACAGCACATGAAATTTTAAGTGTTTTCTCTCACCTTCCCAACCTCAGGCTGAAAATATTGCATGAAATGCACATGCATCTTGAAATAAAGCAGAAAAACCTGAAGATTTTCTTGCCTGTGTTCAGACTTTGGTCATGTCAGAGAGCTGCCTGTTTGCCCTATTCTTGCTAATGATTTTCACCAAAACAAAATCAGCACAAGATAATGTTGGGAATTTTTTTCTTTGTGCTGGTTTCTGTGGTGAGCATTGGGTTTGTCTCTACAGCACATCTTCCCATTTATGTTCATGTGCTTTCATAACTCTTAAACCAAACCCGAGTTTTTGAAGGATAACATAGAACAATCCCCTACGTAATTCAACAGTATTTTTCACTGTACAAAGTTGTATGCATAGCTCATCCACTGATGCTGTCCTGTGGCTCGAAAGGTGTTTGTTGTATTATCTCACTTCGATAATTACATAGGTCCTAGTGAGCATCTCTTTGAAAAAATCAATAAAGGAAGGCGAAAACCTGAATTATCTCTGTTTTCTCCCATTTTGGAATGCTGACAGAAAACTCGTAGCAATATGAAGAGAAGTACTGTTCACATGCATTTAAGCCCTCAAGAGTCATCTCAGTTCAGCTCCATGGGGCCCACAGAAGTGCCTATGAGCCCAGAGGTTTTTCTCATTCATTAGATGGCACTGGCTGGTCTAAGTTTCTGTGCAGAAAAGTGTCAGAATTGATGTAGATATGAGAGCAGTTTGCAAGCTGAGCTCTAATCTTACCCCTGATGTTGCTGTGTGCTGCAGGGCTGCAGAGCGGACCCTTGGGGTGCGAGCTCTAAAGAAGCCATAAAGCCAAGAGGTGTAACGGCACATCCCCATTAGCCACCAGGAGAAAGGTGAATTCCTGGTCCCACTGAAGCTAGGAGGTTCAGTGGTAGGAGTTTGCTTATTAATTTCAGAGTATTTTACTCTGACTTGTTCTTTGGCTCCAAATCCCACATTTTTATCTCATGAGCAAAAGGAGAGTTCCTGTAGCAGTTTTTAGTAATAAGGCTCTTCCAGTCAGTCACTGGGCAGAAGCTTCCCTCATTTGTACTCACAGAGCTGGTGTAAAGCAGGGATGTCAAAAAGCGAACATGGTTGGCACCTGCAGACAGGCTGAAAAAGTCAGTTCTCATTGACTTCAGGGCAGCAGCACTCATTGGCTTCTAAAGAGTTTTCCCTGCATGACAACAGTGGGGTTTAGCCTGCAAAATGCTGGAGCCAGCTAGAGGAAAATGCAATTACATCTGCTGGTTATAGATGAGGAGTGTCTGTCAGGATCCCCTTTTGTTCCCTCTCCAGCTCGTAGCAGTTGCTTGGACTGGAAAGTAACCAACCTGTGGAGTATGAAATGGTTTAGACTTCATGTCTCTTTTAAAAGTGGCCAGTTGTAACACTTCATGCAGAGGTGCCACAAGATCTGTTCATTTTATTGTTAAAAAAATCCCAAACCAGTGAACTTTATTTTTCTTGGAACAGTTGAGTACAGTGGCTTTTTAAAGAAATAAAGCCCAGATGTTTCTTTCTGCATATTTGAATGATAACTAAACTAATGTTGCTGGCAGTGAGAGTCTGCTATTGAGTCAAAGGATGGCAAAGGTTCCTGTGCTTGCCAGCTAAAAACTCCCCTTGGGCTCAGTGTACTCACAAGGAGTTACACTTGGTCCCATATACTTAGATGTAGACAGGCTATTTTAAAACCAGAAAACTAAACTCAAGGAGATAGACTGCTAGTCACATCCCAAAGGGCACTACTCATTCAAAGATATAATGTTGAGATATTCAGGTTTTTTTAAAAATAATTTCCCACAAGGTCAAGATTCAGAGGGATTGTCTCTATAGACTGTGTGTTTTTTAGGAGTGTGGAGGTGACAGAGGGCAAGGCTAGGTTATCAGAAGTGTTAAGAGATTACAGGAGCACGGTGGCAAGTATCTGCAGAGCCGGTTGAAATTCTTGCTGAATGTGTGGATTGTAAAGGGTTTTGGTTGGTGCTATGGTGAAAGCCTGCCCCTCTGCCCGTACTTGGAATATGGGACAGAAAGAGGTGGACGAGCATTTCTTGTCAACAAGGATGAATTCTGGCCTGGGAACAGGTGATTTTTCTCGCTCATGATGTAAGGGGGATGGAAGATTAGTTTACTGGCTTTGTGCACTTTGGCTATTTACACTACTAATTGAAGCGATCCGATGAGGATGGTGTTAGGATCATCCATAAGTCAGACTTCAAGTTAATTAACCAGTCAACTTGCTCACACAGGAAGGGGCTCACATATGATTATGAGTCACCCACTTGGGTAACTGATATTTGTTTATTTTTAGCCAGACTATGAGGCACCCAGACATTATGGCAATGAGTCCCAGATCAGTACTTTAAATATATGAAATATACTGGTGATTTGGAACTTGCAGATGAGAGGAGTGTCTGCTTGCTCATGACCTCTCCCTTTGCAGATGATGAGGTCAGGCTCCTCACATGAAAACAAATTCCTTATCCTAAGTATAGTTAAGGCTCATTCCTGAAATATACAGAAAGCATTATTTTGGGATGGATCTGTATGTGCTCTCACAGCCCTTGATTTGCCCTGTATTCTTAAGTGAAAATGTTGGTCTTCACCATGTAAGAGTGTAAATATTCATGGTGATTCATTAATAGCTTCCAAATCTGTTTTGCGCCTTTGTCCTTTATTCTTGAAGTGTGATGCTGCTGAGTCCACGAAAGCCACAAAGGCAGGTAAGACCAAGGCATGGACTGCACAGACTGTTAAAGAAGTTGCTTGTCTTTGCAGGTGATTGCACTGTAATCACCTTGAATGAGCGCACTGGCCTCTGCTTCGTACTGAATTAAGCTCCTGCCCTTTGCCTTCTGGAATCCACGCTTCTCCCTGCACCCTTACGCACATCCGTGGTTCTTGTGCCAGTGCTGTCTTTACTTCAGTAGCTTTTGCTGTAGAACATTTCTATAGCAAAAGAACATGTTCCAGTTTGTATAGCCAGAAGCCAGAGGAAAACTTGTCTTGCCCACACGTCTGTATGGGGAATCTGGAAACAGAAGGAAGCTTTTGTAAACCCATGAGTCTTCCAGGGGCCAGTGCTGCCTCCTCAAGTGGAGTAAGTCTTTTGCTTCATCTCCGCTTCCTTTCCTCAGTGTTTGCTTCTCTCCTCTTCTCTCTCGTCACACATTTTTCCCACTGGCCACCTGTTTTGTTCCCTGGGGCACCTAGCATGTGCATTCCCTGACGCTTGTGCCCCTCTCTGCCATCTCCTTGACTCCCAGACCTCATACAGCCAGGCTCTTTTGCCCACCGTGGGTCACGGCCTCCTTCCCTCCCAGCCAGACACTGCTCCAACAAGGCCCAGGCACAGCTTTTCAGTGGTGGCTCAGGATTTCTAATGCTAGTAGTACAGGCCAGTGCCCAAACTTCAGCAGGGATGAGATGATATCCACCGTGGCTTGTGGCCTCCATTTCAGTGAAACCACGGTGCCTGGGGCCCTTGGCTTACCCCTTTTTACTTGTTTCTCTCCCCTGGTGCTGTCATGGTGGATCTCCCTGGGATGGCCTCAAGCCTCACAGAGGAACCAGTGTCCACGTGGCTTTCCAGCTCAGCCACGAGCCTTTGCTGTGAGTAGGCAATGAGGAGCACCCGGGAGAGGGGTCTGAGAGTCAAACCCTGCTGCACCCCGGGGTAAGGCAGTCACCCATCTTCTCTTTGTGTTGTGAAAGGGCAGCAGCGGAGAGAACGGTGACAAGTTTCCTTTGGTCGGTTTGTGGATTGGGAAAGCATGGTGTAGGAGAGCACAAACCTCACTGATGGCCCTGCAGAAATGGCTTTGGACCATGAAGGGTGATGGGAAGAAGGACAGCTGAAGTGATGCGCAGTTCTGGCGACTTGCTCATATGGCCGGATGCCTTCAGTCCCACACATTTGTCTGTGAGTGTGAGATATGGATCATTACTTCAACAGCGTAAGTGGCCGGTTATTCCTTCCTACTCTGCCTCCTGGTACACAGGAACAAACATGCTGGGAATAAGGTATGCTTCTGGAAAAGTCTCGTTTTTATAAGAGTTGCATTAAGCAAGAAGAGTTGACTTAATTTAAATTCCCCTTTTGTGGATTTGTGGTTTAATATTGTTATTTTAACATTGGTTTTGTTTATTGTATTTTGTGTAAGCAGCCGCTTAATTTGCAGGGACTTCATTTCATTGCTGTAGAGCTGATTTCTGTATTTTCTGGTATTTGTTTTAGCATTGTAGATGTATAAGCACGTGTTTCCCTCTGGTTTCCAGGTGGAAGCCCCAGCATTTTGATTTTCCTGAAGTGGGGTCTTTTAAGACTTTTCCTTGCAAGTGCTTTGCGGTGTGCGCCTCATCTGTGGTCACTTCTGAAATGAAATTTAATGAGCTCTCTTTGTAATAGTTTCCAGTACAACACTACTGCAGCACAAGACCTGCAATTTTGGTAAATGCAGTGAGATTTTTGCATGAACCCTTGCTATCTGATGAGTATGACAGAGTCTGGAGAACATTTCTTGACCACTACGGTGAAATTAAAGAGTAGGGTCCTTTGTGCATGAGTTCAGGCTCTCAAAACTCAAACTTCTCACAGCAGTTCTATCCCAGTTTGTGGTGGTGGTGGTAGTGGAATCGAACTGGGAGATGGGAAAGCGCTTTTCTGCAAGCCGTGGCAGCCTGGCAGCAGCAGCAGCATGAGGAGGGAAATTTTTCTGCATGTCTTTGGGCTCTTGGCTCAAGGCAAGGGCACAGATCTCATGCTATTACAAACACTCAGTTAAATCACCACTGTATTTAATAAACAATTTAAAAATATCAGATGTAGCCAAATAAACATGGAGATGACTGAATCAGTTTTGTTTTTAGAGGTGGCAGAGAACAAAATGTACCTTTCTTGGAAATGCTACGCATCCAAGTGGAAACTTGCTCCTTTGCAGCACGTCTCAGCTTCTCCAGATGCCATTTGCAAAGTCTCAGGCAATGTGTTGGCCCAGGGAAATGCATGTAGGAACCCATGTTTGTAGGAACATGAGCTCCCCAGCAATCCCAGGGATGTTCATTCTGCCTGTTGCCTAAACAAAAATCCCTTGTCTTTCTTGCACATGAGGGCTAGAAACCTTTTCTAAGAACCTTGGAAATAACTAATCCAGACAGAGAAAAAAAAGAAGTGCTTTTTTTTCCTGACCTAGAAGTGACTGCCCATTTTGAAAAGCAGTGGCAAAGACCCTACGTGGCTTTGTCTTGAAGTCTGTTATTTTAAGTTGATGACCCTGAAGTAGGTAGCTACAGAACTGCTGCTAAAGGCTAGGTTTGGCTGCCTCATGTGTGAGAAACGGAAACCAAGCTGCTACTTCAGGTCTCAGGTAGTGTTGATACTTCAGTAGTTTGAAAACATACTAATGACATTTTACTTGGTAAAGGAGTACATCAAACTTCACTTTGGCATCCTGAGCACAGCACAGTATTAAATAATTTCTCCAAAGTTAAGCTGCAGGTGAGTCCTCTCTTGTGTCAGTGTCCTAATGTACCTGAAGTTTTCAAAATGTTGCCTGATTTTTGTTCTCTTTGGGCTGACATACAAATTTCTGAGCAGGCTTGGAGGCTTTTATGCAGGTTGCCCACTTTTCACACTCGTCTGTTCTGTGTGGAGGAGCCACCATGCTGCTGTCTGTCCCAGTTTGTTGGTGTGCTGGTAGAAATGCTGGTGCAAGGTGAGAAGCTTATAGGTGAGATCCTGAGGGTTCACTGAGCACAAGCGCAGTAGCTCTGGAAAGCTGCCCTGTATTGCAAATGTGCTCTGTCCCCAACAGGTGCTGCAGTGACAGAGAAATTACAGGATGCCTCACTGTGTTTGTTTTTTGCTCCTTATTCTTTCTATGCCTGGCTCTAGCACCTCTTCCAGGGCACAGATTTTCTCTGCTGGGATCATCTTCCAGGAAAGCTTTACAATCCTCTCATGCTGGCTTAGCAACTAAAGGTCTTGCAGTCTTGGAGAGTCTCGAGGTTTTTACATCTGTAAGTAGAGATGATCCTGCTGAATGGACTAAATAACCAGATGGATTAGATGACTTCTCAAGTGACCTTCAACTCCCTTCTTCTTCATCACGCTCCTCAAAGGGATCCTCCAAGCACCAGGAATGGGAGTAAGGACTGGAAGCAAAGAGACTTAGAATGGGTATTTCCCTGGAAAGGCATGGGCTGAAATAGACTGATGTCCTTCTGTGAGTATTTTCAGTTAAACTCCCGGTGTCATATGTGTCATCTCTGGTGACTTGCAGAGAATCTAGAGAGACCAGTATCCTTCAGAATCTAAACAACACTCTTGGGCTCTGTACCTTATAAAAAATAGCATTAAAAATCTAATAAGTTTAGTTTCTACTTCAGTAATGATTTATTTTTCTTAAGGATGCTAGTTTTATTCTTGGGCCTTGATCTTTGGCTACATCGGCTCCTCAGCTTTAAGAGTCCTTCAGCTCCTGAGGTTTCTCTTGAAGAAATGCCCAGCTTAAAAACAAAAAGACAAAGCAAAAGCAAAGATCAAACTGGTTCAGCTTATGACAGTTTACAGGGAATGGCATCAAGTAAACATTTCTCTCTCTTGCAGTTTGGTTGGTGTAAAATTTTATACAAATGTCCTGAAGTTTAATATGTCAGTCCTTCAGATAACGGCACATAAGTGGGTCACTGCATGATGCAGAAAGCCTGGATGGCTTTCTTTACTCCTGGCCCTTCTTCCCCACCAGACCCAGCAGCAATCTCAGTTGTCAAGTTCCTTGCCTGGACCCTGGCTCAGGTCTGAATGGGACCCTCCTGCCAACTCAAGAAGGTGTTTTTGTCTTCTCCCTTCATGTGGAAGTAAAGGGAGCAACAGCAAGAGAAGAATAGAAATCAAATCACTTCTCTAGAGTCTGGGCAAACAAACAGTTGACTCTCTGAGGTTTCCAAGCTATTTTTGTTTAATAAAATTCAGCAGAGGCAGCTTTCTCAGGAGAGTCTTTACTTCACTCTGTACTTGAGGGTCAATATTCTAACAACTTACTTTTCTTTGTGTTTGCAGTAAGTATTTGTGCTGGGATGGCTGAAGTAAGACTGGCCCCATTCAAATTGCAGGGGGAGGAATTAACAGCTGTGACCCTCATCCTGTCACACTGCAGCACAAGGAACAGAACACCATGCAGCAGGAGCAGGCAGCAGGAGCTTTCTTGGAGGCTGCTCACTTGCTGCACAGGCAGTGAGGGGAAGACCTGTACATGGGTATGTGGAAAACCACAATCTTGAAAATCCTTCCGTAACTGAAACTTAATCCAAAAAAGACCTTGGCTTCTGAAAGGAAAATTCACTGGATACTTGAAGGTGTGAGTGTGAGTGTATGTGTGTATAGACAGTCCAGCCTGAAAGGCAAGAGTTTGATGACAGGACATACCAGCTGGGCTCTCTTGCAAATCAAGGTGAAGGGACCCCTTGCTCTGCAACATCTCTCCCACCCACCTTGTGCCAGCTCTGCTCTGGCACAGCCACAATAGCCTTGTGAGCATCCCTGTGGCTCAAAAGCTCTTCAGGGACTGGGAGACACCAGGCTGTTTTCTGTCCTGTGTTCATGTCTGGACTGCTGTGCTGCAGGACACGAAGGGGCTCTGCACTGCAAAGGGAGGGTCTGCCTGCCTGCTTTATGTCCTGGGCTGCTGGCACATACAGCTGCCTCCTTTCCCTTGAGTCCCACTATCCCTTTCTCAGTGTTTCGGGGATAAATGTTCCCTTATGCACCAGGCACTGTGCTCATTGTGGGACAACAGTGGCAGGAGGTGGCTGTGAGGCCAGTCAGAGCAATACCTTTGTGGGGTCCCAGCCTGAGCCCCTGTGAAAGCACAGGAACAGAATATGTGCAGTGTTTCTTCCTCTCTCAGCACCAGCTGTGGGGCCTCTGCTGCAGCCCAGCCCAGCACAAGGACAGCTTGTCCTACAGGAGGGGACCAGTCTCTGGTTGCTTGCACGCTGCAGTGGATTAGAGTGTGACGGCTGAATCAGCTTCCAACAGTGTTGTGTCCTCCCCAGCATCCCTACAACAGGGACTGAGCTGAGCATGTGCAGGAACTCCTGAACTGTAGCAGTACTGACACTCTGTTACATTAAGTTCTGGGTTTTGGTAAAACAAGGTAAAAGTGTGGAAATCAACACTTTTAAGGTATTTGGTGTTGCACAGGGTTGAACCTGTATATCACACATTTTTTTAAAAAAACCAAGAGTAATGAAAGTATTACAAGTAAATGGAAATGGTTGGAGCAAAAGTCCTGTTGTCATAGGCTCACACTTCTGTTACATTCAAGGGGCAAACTAGAAGGTCATTAACAAAGGATAAAAGGATGAGTGGGATTCTGCCCGCTTAGGGTCTGCAGTGGGCACTATGTGCATAGAACAGATTTCTGTAACCAGCAGGGCTGCTCTGCCTAGGGTCTTCTTGAATCCAAGAAACTACTAAGATAGGTGTCTTCTACTTGATCTTGGGAAAAATTATTCAGACAGGGAAACTGAAGGAAAGGATCTGGCTGAAATTTTACTTTCCACTCAGCTGGGCTTCCACATCTTATTTTCTTGTTTTGTCTCTCTGTTTCATCTTCTCTCCTCCCCCTGCCTGTGCCCCGGTTTCAAAGGCTGGGTTAGGCAGCCAAGACTGCGTTTTGTTAGAGTACTGCAAGGGTGCTCAGAAAGACTGAGTGGCACCCTGATCAGCTGAGTGATGGCACAAATCACCTCAGAGGAAATGATAAGAGTGTGTGCTGTACCCTTTCTTTTGCAATGAGATGGAGAGGAAGAGTCAGCACCACAACAGCTGCTGTTTTCTATCTCTGCAGCTCTCCCCTCTTGCTCTCCATTTATGTGCTCTTGTCTTTTTTCGCTGTAGAGGGACAAAAGAAAACAACATCTGTTCTGGTCCATTTCAAATAACCTTTTCCTTTTTTGCCAAAATGGACGGTTGTTGTCACCTCTAGTACCTTTTAAGAGCCAACCAAAGAGTGGCTTTCCCTGATAGTAGGTCATTCTGTCAACAGGAAAAATGATTAAGCCTGTTTCTCTGCAGATCTATGTTTCTATTACATCAAGGGCACTATTGACTTTTAAGTTAATTATACTAAAATCTACTGTTATCTCTGCATAAAGCATATATGACATTGAGCTCTGTGACTTCCATGTTGTTCAGTCGGTTTGCCTTCCTCTCCTCCCCATGGCTGTTTGACTGCCTTTAGCTGTCTGGCTCTTCTCCTCCTTTCCATCTTCTCTGCATATTACAACTTCTGTGTTTTTCTGCTGCTCCAGTTTTCTCTTGAGATAGTCTGGTCATTTCCTCCTCTTTTTTAACCCATGCCTTCCTCTGCTGTGATGGTTCTTGTCTTTGCAGGGCTGTGAGGGCTGCTGTTGTAACTGCAAATAATAGCAGGGCTGTGGTTGAGCAGACTCAGTACCTGGTGGGCTTCAGGGGAAGCAGGATGATACCTCGCCCTACTCCCCCTACACTGTTCATCTCTCACATTCCCACTAACCATAACAGATCCTCCAGAACTAGTCATGCTCCAGAGACGGGACCCATCAACCGTCCTCCTCCACTGCTGACCATTTTTCCATCAGACAGAATCCATCTAGGGAATCGTTTTCCTGCTACCCACTACTGCATTACAGGGACTACAACTCTTTCACACAGCTCTAGACAGCACAGGGTTGATCCCAACTCTCGGTATGGCGATGGGACTGTAGCTGTACTAGGGGTACCAAGGCCCACATAGCACAGCAACTGAAGGTAGAACAAGGGAGCTACAGTAACTCCTTCCTCGGAATTCAAGCAGCCCTTTGCACTGTGCAGTTCACTTCTTTGGTGACTGCTATCTCCTATTATACATTTTTAATTGATTAATTTTTCATCCTTAAGGTAGCGTGTTCATGGCAGTCATTGTCAGCACCCCGTGTTCATTTCATGTAAAGCTATATTTAGACATTTCCCGAATGACATCTCCCTAATGTACAATATCCTTTTAAGGCCTGTGTTAAATCAGGCTTCAGACCTTGCATTAGGCTTTGGTTCATCCTTGTCTGGACCTTAAGCCATGCTGCTCAGGAGAAGCTTGTGGTCCCAGCTGTGTGACTGCAGTTACATAGCATGTGACTGCTATACATGAGGTATTTTGTTTTTAACACACTTTGTTGTTGCGTCAGCCCGCCCCCACACACTAGCCAGGTGCGGCTGGGACGGCTCCTGTGTGTGGCCTTTACCACGATGGCACCGCGGCAGCTGTTGCAAACAGTGCGAATGAAGGCAACGCGTGTACTCAGTGAGACACGACGCTTCCCCTTCCTGTCCCCTTACATCATTCCTCCTCCCTGAGTATTTTAAAGCTAAATTGTGTTCCAGCAATTGGGTGACAGGAGCAAAACCACCTGCTTCCTGGTCACACGTTTTCATAAATTCTGAAAGAATGTAATTAACTCAAGACTTCACTTTGTGTATTAAATTCTGTTGAAATTGGCTAATGGTGGGGAAAAAGGTTGGGGGAGAAAGAGAAGTGCATTACCCAGCTGATCTCATAAGCCTTGTTTCTATAGAAATTTGGGATAAAAGCTAATGAGAAAGGGAGTCAGAAGTGTTAAAATTAACATCCTTACTTGGGTACAATCAGCACGGCTTCACCGAGGGCAAATCCTGCCTGACAAACCTGGTGGCCTTCTATGAACAGGTCACAACATTAATGGATGAGAGGCGAGTGACTGATGTTATTTACCTGGGCCTGAGCAAAGCCTTTGACACTGTCCCACACCACATTCTGGTCTCCAAGCTGGTGGAACATGGCTTTGATGGGAGGACCACTAGATGGGTAAAGAACTGGCTTGATGGCCACACCCAGAGAGTGGTTGTCGATGGATCCATGTCCAAGTGGAGGCCAGTGACAAGCGGAGTCCCTCAGGGAACAGTCCTGGGACCAGTCTTGTTCAACATCTTTGTAGGTGACATGGACAGAGGCACTGAGTGCACCCTCAGCAAGTTTGCTGATGACACCAAGCTGTGTGGTGCAGNAGGTGACCTTATTGTGGCTTTCCAGTATCTGAAGGGGACCTACAGAAAAGCTGGGGAGGGACTTTTTAGGATGTCAGGTAGTGACAGAACTAGGGGGAATGGAGCAAAACTGGAGATGGGTAGATTTAGAGTGGATGTGAGGAGGAAGTTCTTCACCGTGAGAGTGGTGAGAGCCTGGAATGGGTTGCCTAGGAAGGTAGTGGAGGCCCCGTCCTTGAGGTGTTTAAGGCTGGGCTGGATGAGGCTGTGGCCAGCCTGATGTAGGGTTGGGTGTCCCTGCCCATGGCAGGGGAGTTGGAACTGGATGATCCTGTGGTCCCTTCTAACCCAGACTGACTGTATGACTTGGTCTGGGTGATCCTGCTGTGGCAGGGGGATCGGACTGGATGATCTTTCGAGGTCCCTTCCAATCCCTAATGATTCATGATTCTACTTGACGCTTCGCATATCCGACTTGTAATATTTTCTTCCTTCTTCAGTGTGTTAAGACAGATATGCAGGACTGAGATGCTATGTCTAAAGCCTTGGACTTCACTGACTGAGTTGAAGTTGACTTAGCACCTCTGAGCCACTGGGACTGTGTCTTGCATCAGAAATGACACAACTTGTTATCATCCCTGAACTCTGCTCCTGTCAAGCACTGTGCTAGGTGATGTGAGGTGACACGTGCTGGAAGCCAGGATCTCTTCCAGAAGGTGTTAAAAGGTAGGTTTGATATAAGATTAAATCAATAAGAGGAAGATGGATGAGCATTCATTACATGTTTATTGAGGAGACTGTTTTAAGAGAAGGGAAAGTTTACTTTGGAAAATGTGTGCACCTCCTTGTGGCACAGCTGTTTGTCAGTCAGCATTTTGGTTGCCACAGTTGGGAGAGTGTGTTTCAAGGTGAACTGTTGCTTATTTCAGTTTGCCTTAAAATGCTGCTTGGCACACTGAGGTAGTTCAGGAGATGATTGATGAGCAATGAGACAAGCATGCTGCAGGGACAGGCTGGACAGCTGGAATGACTTCAGCCACAGTCCAGAGCTGATCCTATCATTTAAAGGGCAGGATTGGATCAAAAGGAAAAGGGATGCTAAGGAAGAAAAGATGAGTAAGGGAGAGTGAGACAGTTTCAAAGGCTAGGAGACAGGATATGATACAGTAGTCACCATAGCGATGATGAGAGAGGGAGGTAGGAGACAGGGCAAAAGCAAAGTCAGTTGACAGTAAAAACATTCAAGGTTCAAAGACAACATGCTGGCTTAGTGCATGTCTGGGGATCCTGGAAACTAGGAAGGCACCAGCTGGCATCTCCATGCCTTTCAGCTGCTACTGCTTTTATTTTGCTAGAGGTATATTTGAAGTTATTTGCACCATTGCATAACAGTGCCAGCTATGTTTTAGCTAAAAGTTACTGTATTTTGATGCAAGTGACTCTTAGCTAATCTGGACTAACTTTGTGGTGAGATAGGTATGGGAAGAAATTCTTTGTGGCCTCATCCCTGGCTTTTAACTAGTGCATTTGAATTATTAGTGCATTTATTCAATGTGAAGGTCAGACTGCTCTACTGATGGGGTAATCAGAAGACAGGCACACATCAACCATGGCAAGATCTACAGATCTGTAGCAGACACCTTGATCCCTCAGTGCATGGATATGGTAAAGTAACATCATAAGGGGATCTGCAAAAGCCACCATGCTGAAATGCTAGTTATGCAAACAATTCACAGGAGGCTCTGAAAAGAGATGTTCTTGGATATACACTACCACCTTAGAAGTGGCGGCAGCAATTGAAGATATGATTGTCCATTTAGCTGTTTGAGTTCATAATTCTCCAGTCCACATGGATATGGGAACCCAAACAGAGCTCCCCTAGCAAGATGAGGCTGTGCAGGTGACAGGCTGCAGGGAATGCCACAACTTCTCCCTGATCTCTGGGGGCAACTGTGAGGACAACTGTGTGCAGTGTGAGCAGGTAGATTATCTGCTTAACCAAGCAGCACAGCTGCAAGACAAGGTTGAAACACTACAAGACGAAGTAGAAAGGCTCAGGAGCATTAGAGAGGCTGAAATAGAGATAGACTGGTAGAATCAGGCTATGCAGTCTGGGCAGTAATACGACAACCTCCTCCACAAAGAAGAAGAGAAGGACTCAATTTTGAAGGGAACTGAGGGCCCAGTGTGCAGAGTTGACCCTCATCATAGGAAAGTCTGCAGTCTACCTGGAGCCTGAATCAGGTATATCACTAGGACGCTCCCCAGCCTGGTGAAATCACAGAATTACAGAACACTAGAGATTGGAAGGGACCATGAAAGATCATCCAGTCCAATCCCCCTGCTAGACCATGATCACCTAGACCAAGTCGCACAGGAATATATCCAGGTGGGTTTCAAACGTCTCCAGAGAAGACGACTCCAAATCAACTGACTGTTACCCACTACTGATCATCCAGGCTGGTGGGGAGGAAGTTGTATTCCGTAGTCTGAGACGAATGAAAAAAGACTTCAAGGTCTTAGGATGGTTGGTGAAAGAGTCTGGGGCGCAAATCATACTCTCCTCATTACTTCCATTTTCAGGTGAGGACATGGGCTGAAATAGAAGGATTCAGTCCATAAATGCCTGGCTACGAGGCTGGTGCTACAGGCAGGGCTTTGGGTTCTTTGATAATTGCTGGTTCCGTAAGACACCAGACCTGACAGTTACAAATGGGAAAGGTTTATCTCAGAAGGGAATAAAGGTTCTGGGGCAGGAACTGACAAGGCTCATTCAGAGGGATTTAAACTAGATTCAAAGTGGGGTGGGATTGTTGCTGAATGGGAACCAGTGGGACAGCATTCTGGTATTGATGAAGACCACGAGTTCTCCTACTGTCATAGGGTGAAATCAGCATAGTCAGCTTGCTCCCTGAAATGCCTGTACACCAATGCATGCAGCAGGGAGAATAAGCAGGAGGAGTTAGAAATCTGTGTCCAGTCACGTGATTAGGATCTGGTGGCAATTACAGAGACCTGGTGGGACAGCTCATGTGACTGGAGTGTGGTCATGGACAGCTATGTCCTTTTCAGGAGGAACAGATCAGCAAAGGGACGTGGTAGAATTGCTCTTTACGTGAGAGAGCAACTGTAATGTGTTGAGTTCTGTCCGGGGTGGATGAGGAGACAGTTGAGAGTTTGTGGGTGCGGATTAAGGGTCAGGCTGGCATGGGTGACACTGTTGTGGGTGTCTATCACAGGCCACCAAATCAGGACAAAGAAGTTGATGAAGCCTCTATAGGCAGCTGACAGCAGCCTCACAGCTACAGGCCCTGGTTCTCATGGGGGATTTTAACTATCCAGATATTTGCTGGAAGTCTATTCAGCCAGTCCAGGAGGTTCCTCCAGTGCATTGGTGACAATCTGCATTGATGAGAACTTCCTGATGTAAATGGTGGAGGAGTCCACTAGAAGAGGAGTGCTGCTGGATCCTGTACTCACCAACAAGGAGGGTCTGGTTGAAGTAGTGAAGGTTGAGGGCGGCCTTGGTTGCAGTGACCATGAGATGGTGGAGTTCAGGAACTCATGTGGCAGGAACAGAATAGCTATCAGAATCACAACTCTGGACTTCAGGAGGGCCAACTTTGGTCTTTTCAAGCAATTGCTAGGGGAAATCCCATGGGACAGGGTACTGGCAGGTAAAGGGACTCAGGATAGCTGGTTAACATTCAAAGACCAGTTCTTTGAAGCCCAAGATCAGAGCGATCTTGTAGGGACACAGCTGTTGTACCAATAAAATAAGGACACCTGTGTGCAGAAAGGTTGTTTGCTTTCTGACCACTCTGACATGCGACAAATGACAACAATATAGGTTGGGGACTGACCTGTTGCAGAGCAGTGCAAGAGAAAGGGACCTGGGGGTCCTGGTGGACAGCAGAATAACCATGAACCAGCAATGTGCCCTTGTGGCCAAGAGGGCAAACAGCATTCTGGGGAGGATCAGAATGGAGGTGGTTAGCAGATTGAGAGAGGGTCTCTTCCCCTCCTACTCTGTCCTGGTGAGAACACATCTGGAATATTGTGTCCAGTTCTGGGCCCCTCAGTTAAAGGACACAGAACTGCTGGAGAAAAGTCCAGCCACAGAGATGATGAAGGAAGTAGAACACCTCGCTTATGAGGAAAGGCTGAGGGAGCTGGGCCTCCTTAGCTTGGAGGAGACTGAGGGGTGACCTCACTAATGTCTATAAATACGTGAAAGGTGAGTGTCAGGAGGATGGAGCCAGGCTCTTCTCAGTGTCATCTAATGATAGGACGAGGGGCAATGAGTGTAAACTGGATCAGAGGTGGTTCTACATTAATGTAAGAAGGAACTTCTTCCCAGTGAGGGTGACAGAGCACTGGAACAGGCTGCCCAGGTGGGTTGTAGAGTCTCCTTTTCTGGAGTTGTTTAAAACCAGCCTGGATATGCTCCTGTGCAACTTGATCTAGGTGATCCTACTGTGGCGGGGGGATTGTACTGGGTGATCTTTTGAGGTCCCTTCCAATCTCTAATGTTCTGTGATTCTGTGATTTTATGATCATATCCCTGCTCAAGGTTGCCACTATCAGAGCAGGACGGTTCATCTGAGTGCTCCTCATCTGCTCCAGTGCAATCAACATCTGACCATTTATGTCTTCCAGTAAAGCAGATGAGTGGAGCACAAGCAATTTGACCCACCCTGCTAAGGGAAAGCAATGGTTACATTTGCAATAAGTCATCTGACCAAAGCTTTAATTCCTTCTCTTCCCACAGCTTAGATATCTTACGGCACACCACCAGGCACTGCCATTCTCCTTTCAAAACTGCAGCTAGATGCCTGAGACTTTGCCTTATTGTTTTAGACTGTTGTTTTTGTTGTTTCTCTGCCAGTTGATGGAGATGACACAAGAGGCAGGGGTTAGAGCACTTGACAAAGAGATCCATTCACCTTCTGTTTATCAGCAGAGCATCCAGGCGTAGCTGGAACTATGCTGGAAGGGAAGACCCTGCAGACCTTTTGAAGCTTTTTGTTGCTGCCTGAGTAATTAGGGATTCTTGAGGGAGGAGGAGAATAACTCTGTTGCTGGTATTACAGCACTAGCTCTGTGTCTCAGCATCCTAGACCACCTCTAATAATTTAGCTAGTCATGCCTAGTCTTGTTCCATCTTTATGCCCTCAAAACTTTATTCCAGGCAGCAGGGTTTCTCTGAACTGTGAGAAAAGAGACATATAAGCTTAAAGGCAAAAATCAGTCTTATGCCAGTTATTACTGGAATATACCAAGGACATAAGATTTGTCACTGGTATATTAGGTGTGCTACTGCAATCACTTTCAATTCTTTGGGGTATTTACTCTGACCCTTTTACTTGCAAGTGTGCATTTTCTTACAGCTTCATGGTAAAATGATCTGAAAGGTTTTCTTCTTTCTTCGGAAATAAGGCAAATTTTAGATTTCCAAACCTGTTCACCTTGACCTTCTTCAATGAGAAAAACCCTTTGACTATGCTATGAAAAGTTTAAAGATTTTGTGGGGGTTTTTTTTTCCTATTTTTATGAGTATAGGATGGACTAAGTCTCTTGACTTAGTTCATACTCCATAAATATCCCTACCAGCCTATTCTTCCCATTCCATTTGGGTTGTAAAATCAAGTCTAGCCTTGCAGGATAGAGGGTGTCAAGCCTGATTAGCTC
Source organism: Rhinopomastus cyanomelas (assembly GCA_013400115.1). Taxonomy (NCBI): domain Eukaryota; kingdom Metazoa; phylum Chordata; class Aves; order Bucerotiformes; family Rhinopomastidae; genus Rhinopomastus; species Rhinopomastus cyanomelas. Next base: position 3,734 of record VXBP01010779.1, on the reverse strand, counting down.
ACTTACTCTGATCTCTTAAACAGACTGGAGAACATGTTCTTTGTTTCTAGACAGCTTTTAGGTTTCGTGGGCCTTCCTGCAACTGTTTACAAATGTGCACATTCTGTGCACTGTACTGTGATGGACTACTGTCAACTCGAATACAAACATACTGACCTTACCTCTGCATGTATGTTATGGTGTTTCAATACTTCATGTTATGTGGCACCTGTGACACCAAGAAAACTTCAGATTGCAGCATAGCAAACTTCGATAACTGCATTGTGGGGGGGATCAGCAGAGGTTTTACAATGGTACTCTGGTGTGGGGTACAGGCCTAGGGGTTAGAGGGAAAGAAAGGAAAAGGCAAATGGTATAAGCAATAAGAAGGAGAAATATAAATTAACCTGGCTAAAAGATGCCTGGTCCTTGGCTCAAAGGCATAGACAGTATAGAAAGAGAACAGTACGTGGATGGAAAATACAGAGGTGGAGGTTATGGTGAGACTGTGAGAGAGACTGGGTTGAGATCTCTTATGTTCCTCTGGGTTGACTGGGTTAGAGGTTGAGATCTCTAAGCAATGGAAATTGAAGATACAATAGTAGGAAAAGTGAACAGCATGAGAGGAAGCAGGGATGTGGAAATGATGAAGACTCAGGAAGGTCCATTTTAGGGGAATGCCTATCAGAATGGGTCAGTACATGGAAAGATAAGCAGGATGAGCCTCCCTGTTGTGCTGTTAATGAGTACGAGTGATGCTGTGATAGCAGGAGACGTGGTCTCTCCTCCAGAGTACATGGCATTGTAGTACTATGAGCAGATACTCCATTAGGTCAAGTGGTAGAAGTCTGTGGATTTAAAGTGGATTTAAAGAGTTTTCTCTTTCTGATCATGAGAATATGAATTATTCCAGATGATACATTAAAAAAAAAAAACCAACAACTTTTCTGGCTCTCACCCCAAACTGCAAATCTACAAGTACAAGTGACAATGAGGTTGAAGTTCAGGTGATTCAGGAATTCAGACAGTTCAGAAGAACGATAGAATAAAGACAGCATTATGGTGTGGCCCTTAGTGGGATACTATTTTTTCAAAGGACTTGAATGTATTTGATACACAAGACAGACTGAGCATCCCTCAGTAATTTTGTTTTATCTAATGTGTGGTCCCGTACACATTGTATGGTTTGTTATTCAGGCTTGTTTTAAGCCATCTGTTTCCTCCTAAGTAAGGATGCTATATATTTGTCTTGCTCTGGTGCATCCTTCTTTTCTGCCCTTTGAATCCTATCTAGACAATCCTTTTAGGCAGCAAATAAGATTTTCAAATAAGAGTTTGAGGGATAGATGCTCTCTGTTTTGGGAGATTTGACTTACCACATAAGACCTCTACTCTGCTTACTTTTTGTCAGTGATGTGGCAGCTCAAGTCCTGAAATTTTCTCTAGTGCTGTTCTCAAAGGCTTCACAAATACTCAATTTATCTTCATATTAGCCTAGTGAGGGTTTCATTTTGCAGTTACTTTGAGGAAAAATTAGGTAGGGATTTAGAAATCAATGTCATTACCCGTCTTTCAGCTGTGATCATAGGGTGAATCTGTCCAAGCAAAGACCTTGCCAACAGTACTCCAGTGGCACAACAGACAACACCTTCTGATTACAGAAGATGGTTAAGTATGACTCCTGGATCACTTTTCTTTTGCAGGCCAGGTGTTTGAAACATAGCATGGTAAACTCTCTTTGCCATCTTGATTCCTCACTAGGTGGGCGCACAAACTTGGCATGTTTCATCTACTTTCTATAGGACTTGATTTGTCCTATAGATTTGTAGGTCCAAATACCTCTTTACTGTTAAAGTAAAATAGAGATCTGGAAGGCAGAAGTCTTTCACTTTGCATCTAAACTCCAACAGGGTCATCTTTTATTCAGAGAGGTAACAGATCCTGCGGGAAAAAAATTATCTCATCATTAAAGGCTTCAGAATTAATATTAAGAAGCAGGGCAGAAGGGGTATCAGTCAAACTGAAAGTTGTGCACTCAGGCTTAAGTTTAGTAGTTCCTCATTCCCC
>VXBP01010778.1:0-28842 GCA_013400115.1 Rhinopomastus cyanomelas | reverse complement strand
AATGTTTGCCAGCTATCCTGAGCTCCCTTGCCTGTATACTGGAGATGATATCTTGCACAGTGCTCATTTTGACATTTCATGTAGTCGTAACATACGTGTGTCAGCAAGGATCATCATTATGAGACGTCATTAACAACATTTTCTTCTTAAACTACTTGACAATGCTATTGATGTATTTACTTGAAGACAGTGATAAGTATATTGCAGGGTATTTTAAAGCTGAACAGCTTTTAGAGGCCCAGCCTAGCTGAAGTGCTTTCACAAGAATTTGACATCAGTCCTATTTCAGACTGATACCTGAAGTCCAAAGAAACAAAATGGCATCACGAAACCGCATTTTGGAATCTGTCATTCTAAGAAAGCAAATAGAATAACTGACCAAGAGAAAGTAGGTAACTTTCTCTACAGTTAAATGTGCCTTACACATAAGAATCAGGTATATTGCTCATGATGCAATACTTTTTCTTTCTATTTCTGCATGCCAAGCCACGTTTGTATTTACTGTAAGCACATATCGTTAGAAAACTGTTCAGAGTACGTAAGGCAGACTTCTGTTGTACATTTAAATTTACCAGTAACTGGTTGGTTATACAAGTTCATGTGTCCTTGCTAAGTCAGTAAGCAGAGCTGCGTTGCTAACAATGGATGTTAAAATGATAGGGGACACATGATTGTGACTGAATACAAGGGCTTGCTGTCATTTTACATGATGCTGAGGTATGTGTTGGTTCAGAAAGGGAATGGGTTTCTCACAGATCCAGGCACAGTGTTGCCAGGCCCATATGGCTACAGCCTGAAATGGCTACCTCAGTATGCCTTAGGATGTCTAGAATAGCATTGTGGAGAATATCCAAGGCACAGTTTGAACTGAACCTAGGCAGGGAGGTCATAGGGATCACCAAGAATTTCTACAGGTATATGAATGGTAAAAAGAAGACTAGGGAGGGTGTGGGCCCCCACAGAAAGGAAACAGGTGATGTGGTCACAAGTGACATGGAAAAAGCCTGAGGTTCTCAATGACTTCTTTACCTCAGTCTTCACTGCAAAGGCCTCCAGCCACACTGCTGGAGTCATGGAAAATAACGGCAGGGACTGCAAGGAAGAACTGCCCATCATAAGTGAAGATCTGGTTCGTGATCACCTGAAGAACCTGAAAGTGTTCAAGTCCATGGGACCCGAAGGGATACACCCACGGGTACTGAGAGAACTGGCAGATGAGGTTGCTAAACCCCTGTCTATTCTATTCCAAAATTCATGGCAGTCTGGTGAAGTCCCCACTGACTGGAAAAGGGGAAACATCATTCCTATTTTCAAACAGGGTAGGAAGGAGGAGCCAGGGAACTACAGGCCAGTCAGTCTCACCTCTGTGCCTGGTAAGATCATGGAGCAGATCCTCCTGGAGGCAGTACTGAGCCAGGAGAATATTGAAGAGGTGATTAGGTACAATCAGCATGGCTTCACCAAGGGTAAATCCTGCCTGACAAACCTGGTGGCCTTCTATGAACAGATCATAACATTAATGGATGCCTCAGTTTGGCTGCAAGGATGATGTGAGAGACCGTGTCAAATGCCTTTCTTAAGTCAAGATAGATGATATCCATGGCTCTGCCATCATCCATCCACCTGGTTACGCCCTCATCAAAGGCTATCAAGTTGGTCAAGCATGATTTCCCTTTTGTGAAGCCGTGTTGACTGTCCCTAATGACCCTCCTGTCCTTGATGTGCCCGGAAACAGCCGCTAGTACAAATTGTTCCGTCACCTTTCCTGTTGCTCTTTTCTTTACTGAGGTTCAGTCCAAGGTAGGAGAGTCAATTCAAGTTGTTTTCTGTCAGGAGAATTATATAATTATTTATCATTCATATTGTCTCAGAACTCATGACCATTAGTACTTCTGTTTGGACTGCAGGTTGAGAAGAACCGCGGCTGAGATTCAAACCATGATTTAACTTTGCCTCCCATCCAGTCATGGCAAAGGCTTTCTCCTCATATGGATGGGCTTTGGCTCAGTCTTTGTGTACACATCAGGGGAAAAATATCCTGCCTGGAGTACTTTGGATACACAGTCTTTTAGAGAATAAAAGGAGGAGTTCCACCACACAACTGTTTGTGTATACCCAGTAATTGTGTTTGTTCTCAAGAAAGCTAAAAATAGATGGGGAGCTTCCTCAGCTCCTGTGTTCTTGCTTCTGTGGATGAGTGGAGTTACTGGATACTCATTTCCTCTTCTCCCACTTGTAGCAAAATAAGGAGCTGGCTTTGCTCTTAGGTGTGAGGTGCTTTGTTCCCTCAGTTTTCACAGTTATCATGGCAATACTTTATTTTGCATCCTCAAGCTTAAAATACATAATTCAAAGTTTGCCAAACACTCAGAAATGGCTTTTAACACTTAATTTGTTGCACCTACCCAACACACAAGCATCCACAACACCAAGTGACCAGCAACCACTGTCAGTCCTAGCACCCTTGGGACTCAGTGGGGCACAGAGGTTTACAAATCCCCAGGCTCAGAAAAGCTGACATGGTATAGGGCTGTGTTAGTTCATCTTTGCCAGCTGCACTCCAGATACTGCTTAGGATAAAACCTTATCCAGGCTAGTCCCTTCCCAGAGCCAAGGAAACCCTGACAAAGAAGAATACTCCAAAGGAAAATAGGAGATACAAGATGTAATTTGGAGGATCCCTGAAAGAAAACAGATAGGAAAGCTGAGAACATCTCCTTTGTGGCTCCCCTCCATCAGCTGTTCCTACTAAGCCTGGGCACAGCTGAGAATTCAGACCAAAGAGTTAGTAAAATGAATGTCATGTAACTTTTTTAAACAAAGCAATCTCTGCTCATGGGTACAGCAGAGCTGGTCTATGAGTTTCTTTTCTTCAGATAGCTTTGAAGATAAATACTGTGATTATATTTTTAGAAAGAGAGCAAAATACCAGGACAAATTTGGGCAGTGAAATGCCATATGTTCTTCACCCACCACAGACAAAGGAGGACTTCAATTTTAAAAGGTTTTACTCTTCTACATTGTCGTGACTCGTATTGGCATACATCTAAAATTGAATAACATCAAACAACATGGGTTTATAAGTTATTTTTTTATTGACAGAAAGTCACTGGAAGCTTTAACAAGACTTCCTATTTAGAATTAAGTGGGAAGACAGATCCTGTAATAAACTATCCCAGGAACATCAATTTGTTGCAGAAATTATTTTTTAAACAGTCTTCATAGAAACATATAATTGTTTAGGTTGGAAAAGACATTTAAGATCATCAAGTCCAACCATAAATATAATACACAAAGCCCACCACTGAACCATGTCCCTAGGCTCCACACGTACACAACTTTTAAACACATACAGGGACAGCCTTTCAATGGCATCCCTGGGCAGCCTGTTCTAGTGCCTGATGACTCTTTCAGTGAAGAAGCTTTTCCTGGTATCTAACCCAAACTTCAGCTGGTGCAACTTGACACCTTTTCCTCTAGTCCTATCACCTGTGACTTGTGAGAAGAGACCCATATTTGTCAGTGATGAGAAGAGTCACAAATGATACAATATTGAATGGAACCATTTCTTCACGGGAAACTGGGGCTGATTCAGAAAAACACAACAGAATAAGAATGATGGAGGGAGGGATCACATGGAAATAACAGAGAAGATAATACATAAATACCTACCTGGAGGGAGAAGGTGGGGAGGGAGGGCATTCAGAAAGCAAACTGCGGCCTGGTCAAACTGATGTTCGGAGGTGCCCTGAGAACGAGGCAGTCTCTTTAGAGTCTTTCTGTTTAAGGAGTAATTTTGGGTGGCTGGGCTGAAGATGGCTTTTGTAAGTACTCCTCACAGAACCACAAGATTTTTAGAAAAGAGTCATAGAACAATTAGGAATTGGAAGGGACCTCGAAAGATCATCTAGTCCAATCCCCCTGCCATAGCAGGATCACCTAGACCAAGTCACACAGGAACGCATCCAGGCGGGTCTTAAACATCTCCAGTAAAGGAGACTCCACAACCCCCCTGGGCAGCCTGACTGCGCAGAGGTCTTCCTGGGGAAATGGAAGATTACCAAAGGCCTCTGTGCTCTGCAAATATGTTGGGGCACAGCACCTTGGTTGCAGCTGGCTTTTTCAGATGCAAATGCCTTTTTCTGAGGTAAGGTAGCTGTCATGTGTAATAGCTTTATTTCAACTACTCCAGAAAAAATTAAAGCTTTGCCTCATGAAGTGGGGATCTGAATCTGGCCCTCAAATTCCAGAAAAAAGGCTTCAAATCCCTTTTGCAGTGTGTTCAGCCCAGCACATTTGGATGCCAGTGGACTAAACGCCAAGAAGGAATATTCTTTGTTCATTTTCAGGGACAGGACAAGGGACTATGTGGGTATTTTCGTATATGCAAAATGCCACTCAGCAGTGGCATTCCTGTCTTTTTGGGTGTAAGGCTTTTTTTGATGAGATGTTATGAGATAATATGTAAATTAGTGAAAAAATAGTGAATTCCCTTGTGCTATGCGGGAATCAAAGCCCCTTTTGCACTTCCCATTAGAGTTAAGACTTCGGCTTGGAGTCAAAACATCTCTTCCTCTCTGATACGTGCTATGCCAGCAAGTAGCTGCTTTTTGCCTTAGTCTTCTGTAAACTTCAGAGTGTGCTTGGAGACAATCCTGCTGTTGCCTCTGTGAACTCAAATGTTTTAAAAGATTGGGTTTTTTATGGAACGATTATTTTTATTTGTATATTTTAAACACTGGAGAATATGGAGGTTCTGTCCCAGTTTTCCCTTCACCCTAGATTGACATGAATGTAATCTCATGAGCTGTGCTTTTGACCTATGCAGCTGAGCTCAGATGCAATGTAGAGGAATGCTGTGCAAGCAGCTGTAGGGTGAAACTTGAGAGCTCTTCTGCTTGAGACCCCCACACCAAAACAGCTTTTGTTGTAAAACTACTGATACAACCAAACCTCAAAGTTTTCTTTTCTTTTTCAGGCAGAAGGTGCTTAGACACAAAAGACTTCTCAATCTTTGAATTTGAAACTGAAAACAGTGAAATTAATTGATTTCTAACTTGTTCCTCTGAACGCTGGAGATGTTTAAGACCCACCTGGATGTGTTCCTGTGTGACTTGGTCTAGGTTATCCTGCTGTGGCAGGAGGACTGGACTAGATGATCTTTCGAGGTCCCTTCCAATCGCTTATGATTCTACGATTCTAAATGGTCACTCTGTTTTAGTATTATAAATTCACCTACCTTTCTCTCTCTCCTTTAGTGTTCTTAGGTCTGGGTTAGGAGCAAGGTAAATAAAGTGAGCCATTACAACAACAAGCTGGGCAGTGCTTATCAGTAATATTTCAAGGAGCTATTGATTTTCAACTCGTTTGTTCTATTAAAATTGTAAAATATATTTTTGCAAAAATATCTCTATAAATTCTATTGTGGATACAAATTGTCATCTGGGTTACTGTTCATCATGTAAATTGCTGGGCAGTCCTGCTTCTTTGCCACAGGCAACCCACAATATTTGTATTGTTCTGTCTCCACATAACCCACCTTATTGGATATGTTCCTGTGCAGCTTGGCCTAGGTGATCCTGCTCTGGCAGGGGGTTGGACTAGATCAAGTTCCGAGGTCCCTTCCAATGCCCAATGTTCTGTGATTCTGTGTAAAGCTTTAAAAGCAGCCTAGCCTAGGAACTTGGTGTTTATTTACAGCTTGGATAATACAGTGCCCAAAGAGAGCATTTCAGGGAGACCATGACTAAAACCTTTGGCAGGTACTGGGCATACTGGACAAATGACTTCTTGGAGTGCATCAGCAATCAGGCGTTAGAGGACTACTGCACACAAAACCCATTTTAAGGCATTTTCCTTGCATCTCTCTTGCCAAGTAAAACCCAACTTAAAGCTTTATCTAGATTTTGCTTCACACAGAGTTTTCTTACGAGTTAGGTCAAGGAGTGCATCACTGGCCAAAGGAAGAGCAGTCCCAGACATACTGAGATCTCGCACGGCCTGTGTGCAAAGCCCCAGGGGTATCCGCTGGGAGAAACCCAACCATGGGGTTGCGTCTCAGCCGCCGAGGTGAGGGCGCATCATCATCTGGCCTGGACTGATGCAGGTGGTTCAACAGCACCTGATGCCTGGCCCGGCCCCAGCTCCAGGCTGCATCCTCGATCCCGTCACGAACTCCATCCCTGATCCCTGGCAACACCCTGCCGCTCCCGCCGGCGCACAGGGAACAGCGCCCCCGTCGGCCGGGGCCACGCACCAGCCTTCCTCCCTTACTCATTTGCCACTCCCCCTCCTCTCGGCCAATAAAATTGGGGTTCTCTAGTGACTGACAGCACATCAGCCCAGTGGAGAGGGTGGCAGCAGGCGGGCGGTGCCCTAGACATGTCCGCCACCGCCCCGCTGAGGAGGAGCTGGAGCTGGAGCTGGAGGGCGGTGCCGCCACGGGCTGGCGGTGCCGCGGGCTCCGGGAGCAGACGGGTGGCGGCCGGAGCCATGTTGGGCAGCGGGGCCAAGGCGACCAAACCTTCCTTCGTGTCCTACATCAGCCCAGAGGTGTGGGGTCACCCTGCGAGAGGGGAAGGCGGCGGCAGTGCTTTGAGAGGGTGGCGGCGGTGGGGCTTGAGTGGGCTGTGAGTGGGCTGTCAGGGCTTGCGGGAGTCTCGTCATGGCGGTGGGGGATCTACCAGAGCGCTGACCGTGCTGCCGTTCCCCTCGGCCCCGTCTCGGGTGAAGAGCGGCCGTGAGAAAAGAGCCGGGCATGGAGCCGGACAGGGCTCGGTTTGTCGGGGCTTGCTGGTGCCTCCTCGGGGCCGGGGTCGGTGGGGAGCATCTTGCGTCTTGCTTCTCGAGAAAGCTGAAGTGCTTGGCCGTTCAGCGTCCGGCGAGTTGTTTTTCTGCTGCTTCGCTCGATGGTTTTGTGTCAGCAGCGAGTAGCTGCTGTGGCTGCTCGGTGTGTGAAGGCGGGACTTTCCGAACCTGTTGTTCTTTAAAGTCTCAACACTTAACATGCCTTAGCATCGCTCTCGGTGTGTGCTGTGGGCTGGTAAAGCACCTGGTTTCGGGTCAGGCGCTGTGAAACCCTCGATCTCTTTCCTTAACACCTTGTTGCTGAACTCCTGGCTGCTCGTTCACGTTGTTTTTCTTGTTGTCCTTTCACTTATTTATTGAAACTTGTGTTGGTTGAGGTGGCTTCAGACTCGGTTTACTGAGATCGTATTGTTAGCAGATGGTATTAGATCAGCTTTGTTATTCAGTATTCATTCATTCTTATTCCTGATAAACAGCTATTTACTTGGAAGGCAAATCTTCATGAAAACCGGAGATTTGTGAGTTGGCCTTTTCCTCCCAACAAAGTTCTTGGTGATCTGTGTTAAACCGGTTGTTATTAACTGTTCAGTGCTCCTGGGAGCTTCTCAAGGAAGAGGCTTTTTTCTGTTTTGTTATTTGGTGCAGAATTTGTCCCTGACAGAGCGTTGGACAATCTACTGGTTTTATTTTTCACTGACTCTGAAGTAACAATGCAGAGTTGTAATGGCTTAAGTCAGCTGTCCTGTTTAAAGCTTATGTCCTTATTTTGTGATAGGGACTCTGGTTTTATGTGTTACTTAGCCTTAGTGACTTGTCATGTCTTCAGTTTATCTCAGAAGTTTTCTATCTTCCCTATATCTACCGGTGAAAGTGGCTGTAAATGTACAAATACTTTCGGAGTCAGCAAATATGTCTGTGAAATTAGTCTTTTACCTTAGGAAAGTATTGTACAAATACACAAAAAGGAGTGTTCTCTGGGAACTGAATTTTGTGAAGGTAAGAACTTGATTTGTTTGACTCACTGAAAGAGATATCACCATTTAAACAAGCATGCTTATTAAAGCTGATTAAAGCTTGCTGGAAGAAATGGACAGTGGGAAAAGATTCAGGTCAAACATATATGGTGGTTCACTAAGATACCAGGTAATAGAGTACTTTAATGTGATTATAACTACACCAGTGTAACTCTTCAAGTAGGATCCTGATGGCTGCAGGACTGATAATGAAGGTATCAAATACTGGAAGATTAAGGTTTTGATGAAGTAGCCTGATGCACTAGAACTTGTCATACACATTTTGCATTATTCTTGGTGCTTTTAACCATTGCATTTATGCACTTAAATTTAGGAATTTCATGGGCTTTTACATCTGAAGGTTTGGAATATAGACTTGACTTCTGCTGTAGATTAGGTCTGCCATAGATCTCTTTTGCACCTTTAAAAATTCAGTGAAACTGAGGTCCAGTGTGAGTAGGAAGTAAAGCAAGCTTAACTCTTTGTTCTGTTTTGTATTGCTGTCATTGACAGTCTGTGACTGCCTTAATGGGATGGCTTCACAGGAAGTGGCTGCCATAAGTGTGCCTTATAAGGATTAAAAATAATGCTTTAGAAATATGTGGAAACCTGGGAGGCTATTTGGGGAGCTGGAAGAAGCACATTGATTAGATGTTCTGAAATAAGTACAAGTTAGTGTCTCTGAAGGAATGGTATTCTCTGTGCTAATGAGGAAGATTGCTCTCTGAGCACAGATTTCCTGTGCATCTTAATTTTTGTATGGGTGAGTTTTAAAATGGTGTCAGACTGATAGAACAATGGAAATATTTAATCTGTCTTGCATGTAGCATGGTTGCTCATCTGAGAGCCTTCCTTTTATCATGATTGCATAGCTGCTGGATGCATGGGGACTCTTACTCAGGCAGTGGTAGGCAACAGGTGTTTTCAGTGTAATGTTTCCTCTGGTAGCCCCAGTCAGAATATGGGGGGAAAAAACCAGTTCAGGGACTTTGAGAGCTTGGGGTTGTATCTCGAAAGCATATGAGTTAATGGTGAGCTTAGAGAGCCTTAAAGTAAGATTTTCTGTCAAGCACTATGCAATATGGATTAATACAGCACTGTTGTGCTTTAGTCCCCCTTGCTTGTGATCTCCAGATTCTTTGGGTTTGTTTGCTTGGAAATTTGAGTAAGCTGCTGCTTCCATTAGCAGAGCCCTACAGTAAGAAAATGTGATGGGCAGAGTTGGGTTTTGTGCTAGCACTGTCTTATTTAGTCTCAGGTGCATGAGGGATATGCTAAGTAATACTCAGAAAAATGCAGTTAACTTCAAACAGCTTTTAGGGCTGGTCTGTTTGCATATGAAAAGAAGCAGTAAATCTCTTTATGTTAAGAGATAGCAAGATGAAAATAAGGAATGAACAGAAGATGCCATTCCTTTATGAAAGGAACAGAAGTAAATTCTGCTGTGAATCCCCAGAACGTTTGGAAAAGGAATGTTTTTGACGTATGACTAAATATAACCTAGTTATGGTCTGCTCTATGGAACCACAGATCAATCAGTGGTCTGTTGAGAGTGAGACTGTAGGATGTTGATGTTAATGACACACTTCCCCTCAGGACAGACTTGGCTACCCTGCAGGAAGTAGGGTGAATAGTAGGGTATAAAGTCAGTGTTTTGACATGTCTCTTCTTAGACTAGGAATATTTGTCTGTGAAGACAGAAACAAGAATGAGTTAATTATTTAATGATTTCTAACTCTAATGTTTGAAAACTGAAAACACTTACAAGGCTACCAAACTGGATCATGCGTCTCTTTAAAATCTTAATCTAAATAAAAATATTTATATTAACTTGAAGTTTAATGTTTATGTTCTTAAAAGGTAAATCCTTCATGTTAATTCCAATAGAATGCTAGTTGTTGCATTAGATCTTTAAAAGAGTGGTTTCTTGCTTCATGCTGCTTGCCCTTGAAATGTGGAGTACCCCTTGGGCCACTGGGCTAAGAGCAACTTTCCTCTTGTTCTTTGTTATGAGCAACACACAATCTGAGAGACAACCACTAGGAATAACTGTTGCGTGTAAGGCTTGGCACAATATTTTATGTTCTGTGGTGTTCACTTTTAAAATGTTATGGTGCTCCTTCTAAATTGGTGTGATGGAATTGAAGAGTGAAGTAAGCAGTAGAAGTTAGCCAAGGAGGTAGCTGGACTGTAGTCTGACATGGGGGAAGCTGGACATTGAAGTCAGAGGAGATGGGCAGGACAATGTAAGGAAGGAGGAAAGGATATAAGGTGAAACAAGCATGGAAAATATGTGCTATGATCTAATGGGCTGTTGTGAATGGTGCCACATCCAGCTGGCGGCCGGTCACTAGTGGTGTTCCTCAGGGATCAGTGCTGGGCCCCATCCTCTTTAACATCTTCCTAGATGATCTGGATGAGGGCATCGAGTCATCAGCAAGTTTGCAGGTGACAGCTGGGGNGAGAAGAGGAGGCTCAGGGGAGACCTTATTGCTGTCTACAACTACCTGAGGGGTGGTTGTGGCCAGGAGGAGGTTACTCTCTTCTCTCAGGCAGCCAGCACCAGAACAAGAGGACACAGCCTCAAGCTGCGCCAGGGGAAATTTAGGCTTGAGGTGAGGAGAAAGTTCTTCACCGAGAGAGTCATTGGCCACTGGAATGGCCTGCCCAGGGAGGTGGTGGAGTCGCCAACTCTGGAGCTGTTCAAGGCAGGATTGGCACTTGGTGCCATGGTCTAGCCTTGAGCTCTGTGGTGACAGGTTGGACTTGATGATCTATGAGGTCTCTTCCGACCTTGGTAATACTGTGTGGTACTGTGATAATGTCACTGTGAAAGGAAGGAAAACAAGCATAGATTATTTTCAGCATTGTTATTAAAAGGTAGTAAGTGTCTCTTATGGATTGCATGGTGTACAGTATGGGATTAGGCCTCTTTGACCAAGCAGTAGTCTTTCAGAAAGACCAAATATATGTTGTGGTTCATTATATATTTGTTCATACAAAGCCTATGCTAAGTATGTGCACAGATATTCACTTGTTGGAGCACCACAACTAACTAGCAAATTTATGGTTTGAATTTTTCAACCAGTAAAGATAAACGTACATTTAAGAAGTTAGGCTCAGAGCTTACAGGTATAACTTCCAGCAGCAGCCTATGTGTAGTTCCTCTGCTGGAAGTAAAGAGCAGCAACCAGTATCAATAGGCTATGTGTGTCTTTTGCAGTACTGATTTAAAAAATCCAGATCTTTGACAAGATCTGAATTCTGGCATGCATGGAATGTTTCTCACTTTGCTCATCTTCTATTCACAGTTGCTTGCTTCCCCATGGAGTGGGAGGTAAGGAATTGCTACCAGTTGTGGTGAGGCTCTAGGACAAAGAACAGGAATAATTTGAAATCCTTCTTCTGCCTTAACTGTTAGCATAACTGCTGCATGACCCTACTGCCTTGATGTTGCCTCACAGTGTGGTGGCAGTTTTATGACTCATCACTTGGGGAAATCATATATCCCCAGTCATATTTGGGGAATATATTTTAGCCCCTTTAGATTCGTTTTTGGAGGAGAGCTGAATGCAGTCCCTGGGTATTGCAAACTGTGCAGTAGTTCCCTATACTCAAGTGAAAACCAAGAGGAGGAGATGAGTCTTATGTTTCTCTGTTGCGTTGTCTCGTCTCCTTGCTACTGAAGTAGGGAATCTGCAAGGACAATGGTGTCTCAGCTCTCTGTCTCTTCATGGTTTCATAGTACCATTGGCTGAAGTCCATTTGAACTAATAAAAAGGGTGATGTATTAGGAATTAGTGTGGTGTGACGTGTTGTCAGCCCGCAGTTTTTAGTATGATTTGGTGCTTTGTTAGTTATGGGGTATTGCTCTGCTGTCTACCAGTGTTTGATAGCCTGTAAGAAGAAAAAGAAGCACAAGGTATGTGCACAGGTAAGATGCATCTCTGAGAAATTTCTAAAACCTTCAGCAGAGTTGAGGTATTTGTCATTTCTGAAGTAATCTAAAGTTAATTTTCCTCATTTGCTTGGTGTCCTATGGGTATCTGCTTTTAGCTATTGCTTTTTGTTTCCTGTGTGGTATCTTGAGTGCCAAGATGCTGCTCGGGGCGTTCAGAACAGGGAAGCTACAGATGCAGGATGTGTCTAGAGGTGTACATGGTGGTCATATATAGGAAGTGCCTGCATACTTAACTTCAACAAGTGGACAGAGGGTGACGTTTCCTGAGGCCGGAGTTTGTCCTTTTCCACAAACTACTAAATAAACTTGCTTTTGCTGAATCACAGAACATTAGGGATTGGAAGGTACCTTGAAAGGTCATCCAGTCCAATCCTCCGGCCACAGCAGTATCACCTAGATCAAGTCACACAGGAAGTCTCCAGAAAAGGAGACTCTACAACCTCTCTGGACAGCCTGTTCCAGTGCACCATCATCTTCACTGTGAAGTTCCTTCTCACATTTATGTGGAACCTCCTATGTTCCAGCTTACACCCATTCCCCCATATCCTTGCTTGAAAATTCTAACTCTAGCGAGGAAACAAGAGGAAAAAAAGTAAATGCCAAAGAAAAGCACTAGCAAAAAACCACTTAGATTGTTAAAAAATAAACATGAATTATCACAGCACATAACTTCAAATGGTACTGGCTCAAAAAAAAAATACAATAATAAAAAATGTTAAGTGTCAGGGAACATAATAATAAAAAAAGGACACACTTATTCTGGGGATTCTCAAAGATAGGATTTTGGAAGAGTCATCCAGCAAACCTCAATCAGCAAATAGAAGTCCTTTAAATTTACACCTCTGTGGGACTGTGCAATTACATGCACTCACCCGTGTGATCCTAGGAGATGCAGGAACAATGTTAACAACCCTCTAGCAGAGGAGAAAGATCTGTACTGTAAAAATAAAATAAACATTAGATAAAAGTATAAGGACTTGAGACAGAAAGATATCTTCAACATTAATAGGATGTTTCTGGATTTTGGAGAGGGTCAGAGAGCACTTTGCCTATAACCACCAAGAGTACTGACTCTCAGGGAGCTGTTCAAGGCAGGATTGGATGTGGCACTTGGTGCCATGGTCTAGCCTTGAGCTCTGTGGTGACAGGTTGGACTTGATGATCTATGAGGTCTCTTCCAACCTTGATAATACTGTGATACTGTGATAAAAATAATCCTTTTACCAGCAACTGCTGCAGGATTAACCTACACAGAAACCCAAGCAAAAAGAATATTATCAGAGTAAATTCACATGTCTTCACAGGTTACAAGATTCAAAGTTCAATTTTACTATTTTGCCCAGCCATATTCTGTCTCTTGCAGAACTGTCTCTAAACTTAATTCTCCTGATAAACACAGCAAACACAATTAGTAAAACTAAAATGACCAAAACTAAGTCAATTACTTTTACATATTCCTATTTCATAGGAAAAAAAAAAAGAAAATAACTTTCTTACAAATGTATTACTACTTAGAATCCATTTAGTTATTCCATACATCCTTCCTAGCCCCAGCACAGAACATGAACTGCAGAGTACACTGTGAAATTACATAGGCCTCCAGTAACTAATTTCACTTTTTAGATGCAGTAGATACAGGTTTATTTGGTATAGTGAAAGTTATACTAATTGAGATAAGTCATAAAATTTTGTGGGTTCATTAATTGCATTTGCATGTGTTCACAAATCATACTCTTAACCATTTGTACATAAGTCTGCAAAAATTTGACTTCACTCTCCAAAAAGTATTGAAGCAGCTTGTTATTTAATCACAGATACCCCCATATACATATTAAAAAGTACCTCCCTTGTAGATAACATCTCCCTTGTTCCAAAGGCAGGACATGTCTGTACCCTCTATAAATCAGAAAATGCAAATTCTTTGATGTGACTGTGTCATTCTAAACATTTATCTTTCATTGCTATATACCTGTTTTATCCAGAAAATGAAATATACACCAAACCATTCCTGTCTACATACCTTTGGTTCCCACTTCATTTTTGCTAGAGCACACTCCCCACGCATTTAATACAGTTTCAGTCAAACTTCCAGATTTCTAAAATTAAAAAACAAGAGCTTCCAGCTCTAAAGGGCATAACATCAGCATCCAAAAATCTCCATGCATTTGTTTAAGAATAAAGCATGAGCACATGCTTTATCCTTAATAAGGATGCACCGGAAAATACAGGTTTCCGCAACCAGCTCTCCTATTCACAGGATGTTAAACAAGGCGTTTCCTGGGTGTTCAAACGTTGTGGTGGAACAGTAAAATGTGAAAACCCATAATGAGTGGCACAAACTGCAGCCAAAAGACTAAAGGTATCTTGAATGTTCTTTGCACTTCTCTGCATTTTGACAATGCAGGTCTTCCGCACAGGAAAGCCAAAAAAAAGAAATAGATCACGCTTCCACTTTCCAAGATGGTTAAAAACATTTGTTGTGATGTTTTTGAACGTCTATTTCATGACTACTTAGTGGTAACGACAACGAAGCGCTAGATTTAGAGGCCTACAATGTCGCCTCAGACAAGAGGTGCAGCTGTGCAGGTCTGCAGCAGTTTCAGACAGGTTATTACTACTGCCTTAACACAAAGGTAAAGGTATTTACTCTCTCACATTTAAGAGACACACAAGACACAGCTTGTGTAAATAAATGGTTTGGGTTAAAGTTGGAAAAGACCTTTGAGATCATCAAGTCCAACCATTAATCTAACTCTACCATGCCCACGACACATACTTTCATTTATTCTGGTTAGGGCTGAGCACTCAGGTACTAAACTGCCACATTCAAAACACCAGAATGACTACATTTGGGAAAACTGACCTCTCTCTCCAAACTTTTACGGGTCCTCATCTATCCCTTTCACAAACAAGAATACTCCATGCTTCAAGTCTAATTTTTACTCGCTCAAAATGTTCAGTTGGCTAGTACTTTAAAACATAATGAAAACAAAACTGCTGCTTCCCTTTCTTTTATTTCTGTGCTCATCTGACCTGTTGATGAGCCAGTTCTGCTAACAATAGGCAGTAACAGCAAAACCAAATGTAGCATAAGTTAGACTTTCCAGCTGATCTCATGAGCCAAATTACCTCACCATGTAATCAGACAGATCCAGGGATAAAGGGTGATCAGGTGTATAGGAGGTGTGTGGCTGATGCTGTGGAGCATGCATTTTAATGTCAACAGGCCCATAAGTTAGTTTTAAGATCCTTGTTGCCCCAAGACTGAAATCCAATAACAAAAATAAAGTTGAAACAGTGGAGATGTTAGCTGAACTTACAGGTTCCTACACAACATGCACTGACTCATGGTCATGGCTTCACAGCTTGCATTCTAGCTACCTCTAATGTGTATGTATGAAAACGACCTTAAAAATGAGAATGGGAATGTTTACTTTCAACAAACACAACTCTTCTGGAGGCTCTGCTCTTGAAAGCTGAATTCTTCACTGAAGGGTCATCAGGCAATGGACCAGGCTGCCCAGAATGGTGGTTGAATCACCATCCCTGGATGTGTCTAAAAGCTGTGTACACATAGAGCTTAAGGACATGGTTTCGTTTTGGGCTTGGTACAGTTAGGTTAATGGTTGGACTTGATGATCTGGAAGGTTTTTTTCCAGCTTAAGTGATTCTATGCTTCTGTTAGAGGAATTCTGTCTACAATAAGCTTTTCAGTGTTTGTGGGACTGTGTTGACAGAATAAAACTGTATTTTACAGTTTGTTCTGTGTTTGACTAGGGTCTCTAAACCACTTGTTCAAAATTGTTTGCCTTTGTTATAGTTGCTTGTGAAAGCTATATTGCCTTTAAACAAATGGATGTGAGCTCAAAGAACTTGCTTGGGGTTGAGTTACTGTTTTTGTTCAAGTCTTGTCTGCTAACACTAGCATAAACTGGTACTCATGGCAGGAAGTACATTCAAACTGTGTGCACATGCTGTAGTTAGTACACGTCTGGAAAGCTACCTTGTGGGTACACACTGCTTTACTGTTCTGCAGCAGTGGTTGCTGACATGTGGTTAGTGAGGAAATTATTGCGTTTATTTGCTCACAAATAGTGGTAGTACAAGTGAAAGCTGTAAAGATGCTGGTAAAATGCAAGTTTAACTTGGAGCTACCAGTGGTGAAGTCAGTGTTGGAAAAAAATGTGCATTTCTTCTCTCTGAATGCTGCAGTGTTCAGCTTGAGCCACATTTGCACAGTTAACTTCTGTAGCTGACAAGAGTGAACTTTGATTTAAAATTCACTTGTACAACATCCACATTTAGAAGTCAAAGGTGGCAAATCATGGGGTTTTTTCTGCATTAGGTGCCAACTCTAGTTAAAGATTTCTTTAGTCACACCACCACCACTTTAATTTTATAACCTTTTCCTCTTTTCAATCTATCTTGAATGTCTCTACTGTTCTCATGACATCGTTTCCTGGTGGTTTTAATTTTGCTATGCAGCCTTCAAGATGCTTTCTTCGGGGTCTTCTGTGTGTGTGAGGGGGGTCTTTTGTTTCTCTGTACTTAATTAGCAAAACTGTTATTGCTTATGTCTTCTTTTGCTTGCATGCCTTGATTTCAGTATCTGTCTGGTGAGGAACTAAAATTAGACTGCTTACTGCTGTGTCCCCAGTGAGGGGGTTTCCATTTAACTAATAGTCTTCCAGAAGGACTCCAATGCTTGTGAAGTGATTTGAACTCAAGAGGAGGAAGTGCTGAACTAGCTGAGCAGGAAGGGTGTAGCATGTCTTCTAGCTGAATTTATTTTTTTTTGTTGTTTGAGGTATCAGCATAACTGTCAGTGCCTCAAAGCTAGAACAAATGATACTGAAAATTTAATATATTCGTTTTGTGCCACTTGGGTCCAAACTGAAGGATATCCTGTGACTTGTTTTGCCTCTTCGATATGAGATTCTGAAATCGTTTACCCTATAATTTTAGTAGTATTTTTTAACTGACTTTTGTGCTTTGGTTGAAATAATACTGCAGAATCAAAACAGGTAGTGAAGGAAGAAGCTTGAGAAGCTGTAATGGGTACAAAAGCTTATGACTGATCTCTGGGAGATGTGTTGTAGTGCTAGGTTTTATGCCTCTCTATTTAAATGTGCTGATGGAACGATTGGTAATAATTTCTGTCTGTCTTGTAGAAGTAATATATTGAAGGGCTACAAAAATGATCGGCGGGATGGAGTACCTTTGCTGCGTGGACAGGCTGAGAGAGTTGGGATTGTTCAATCTGGGGAAGAAAAGGCTCTAGGGAGACTTTATTGATGCCTTTCAGTACTTGAATGCATTTATAAGAAAGGTGGGGACAGTCTTTTTAGCAGGTCCTGTAGTGACAGGACAAGAGGCAAAGATTTAAAAAACCCTAAGCTAGATGTAAGGAAGAAATTCCTCACTGAGCATGGTGAGGCACCAGAACAGGTTGCCCAGAGAAATTGTGGATGCCACCTCCATGGAAGTGTTCAAGACCTGTTTGGACTTGGCTTAGAACAACATGAGTTAATTGAAGATGTCCCTGCTCACTGTGTGATGGTTAGAACTAAAAGATTCCTTCCAACTCAAACCACTCTGATTTTAAGATTTTCTTTGTTCACAGGTGCATCCCATGCCACAAGTGTCAAACCAGTGACTTAATTGCTGGTGTAGTAGACTACTAATCTTTACTGGAGGCAGCCCATTATAAACTTGCTTTCCTTAATTGAGGAAGCTTTTCTCCCTAATTTTTATTTACTTTTTTGCTATAATGTGATGCATTCGAAAGGAAGGGTGCTCTTATTTACAGTGTGTGCTGAGGATAGTGTCTTTGCAAAGTAATAATTACTCTTTCATTTTTCAGGAAATACAGATAAAGGAACCCATAGAAAAGGAAGTAAATCCCCGCTTGCTGCCAGGTAACTTGCATTATTGCAATGTGAGAGATATTGAAATATCTTCAAATCTGCAGAAAAGCTTTATGTGGCATCAGTGTCCTAGGACAGTAAAATAGAAGGTTTTTTATAACAACTCACACATTATGAAATATTTTAACTATTTTTCTGCATGGGTTTTTGAGAAACTCAGAGATTTGCAATTCTGGTATAGTATGGTGTCTTTAGGTAAACTACAAGTGGAGATCTGGCTGTACTTCTGTTTTTAAAAGGTAAAGTTGTGGAATTTGTTTGTTTTGGAGCTGAAGTTCAAGAAGTAATGGAAATTTACTATTTAGTTGCTTTGCTTCTGTTAGGAGTTACTTAGGCCTTTTGATGCCTCATTCACTGTCAGGATTTTTCTTAATTCACAGTTCTTTCCTGATGTTGGAAAACATTTTTAAACAAAGATTGTTACTAAGATAAAATACAAGTAAAATCTTGTAATAACTGGTACTGTTCTGTTGGATTTTATGCAATTTATAGGAAAGACCAAAAGTCTGACTTACTACACCTATTAGAACCTGTTTCTACTTTCTTAGACTTGAAGTTCAGTTCCTGTGAATTTTAAGATTAGAACTTCATTGGCCATTATTTATACAAACTTGCATTTGAGAACTTGGAAGTAGCCCTCTGACCTATAAAATTAGCAAGATTTCCAGTCAAAGATACAAATAAGTAACTATGATGAAGTCACAATAATCAGCTTGTTTCATCATTCTTAGAGTTTTTGCAGGTCGAAACTGTTTTCAATGTTTTTATTGACTCTATAAATTACTCTTTGGTGAGGAAAAGCTTCTATGGTTGTTCTCTGTAACCACAAGTGTCATTCTACTACCACTTAGTGATACAGGTAACAGAACTCCTAAATGTATGTGGTTTACTCAGTCTGTCTTGAGTAATGTTCATAATCTGTAAGGTTCTCAAGGGACTGATTCCAGGAATGGCTTCCTAGTATTTTGTGTAATAGTGATGAAGTATCTTCAAGCATACATTTATGAGAAGCTGTCAGAAAATTAATGCTGAGTTTAAAATAACAGTTGAAATAGTTTAACTATAAATGTTAGTTGTGTTGCAAGTCACTCTTTCTTTTATACAGGTGAACTGCTGCTTTGTGAGGCAAGCACAGTATACAAGTATATACAAGAAGATGGATCAAATCGTGGCACATATGGGAAACTTGTATGCACAAATTTCAAGATTGCTTTCCTTGACGATGATTCTGCTTCAGATGATAATGTAGGAATACAAGTCTTCTATTTAAGACCAGATGGTCTCTGAATGTCTGACTAAACAATCATGTTTTGCCCTTATAGAAGGATATAGAATGAATACAGATTTACTAAAAAGCTTTAATGAAGGGAAACTGGTTTTAATTGGTTTGCATCTGGTCTGTGCAGAGCTTTTCTGGAGCTATTACTAGTTAAATAAAAGCAGTTCAAGCTTGTATGTTGATGTCTACGTTAAACAGAGTTTCTAACTCTTTGTATCTTTCGAGTTAGTAATTTTGTGAATCTGAAGTTAAAAGAATGAACTGGTTTGCAAATCAACTGTTTAAAAAAAAATCTGTCTCACTGCTTGTCTAGTAGTAACTGCTGAAGTGTGAATGCCCAAGGTACGTGTAAAGTTGAATAACATCTGACCTGACCGTTGGTTACATCTGCAGAATCATTTCAGGGCTGCACAAGACTGAGTGGGCTAATAGTGGAAATGCTCTAGTTCATGGTCTGTGTGGCCCAGGAAAGCTCAGGATTATTCTATTGAGTCAGGTGTTAAGTGGGGAAAAAAAATTAAACCCTGGTACTATTGTGCTGGCTAAATAAGTCCCCAAACCTTAGAAATCAGTTGAGTCATATTTCCTTTGGTTTAGGTGCTCAAGTTGAGCTACCAAAGGGGAATGGTAATGCCACGCTTTTTTTGACGTACTTAAGCATCTGAAAGTGATAATGAAAGAGAGCCTGCTGTATGGCTTTTGAGTACCAGGTCATCTTGGCAGTGAAGAATGAGAAAAGTACAGTGTGAAGCACATTATTATAGTTGTAACACTCTTGGGGTAAGATTTCAGGGATTTGACATGTTAAACTAAGGCTTCTGCAACCCAATATGGGTTCTTTCAACCTTTTGGAATTAATTAGGACAAAGTGCAGAGCCCTTTGCACAGATAACATGAGATCTGTGTTGAAGTTGGTAGAGACCATTCTAACTTCTGTTTCATCACTGACTTTAAAACCTTGGTCCTACAGCCTGCCAAGTCAACTGTATTTCTCTTAACCAAAGCCCAATATTAGTCACATGATTCAGAGTAGTACAGACCTGGAAATACCTTGAAGGTTGTGTCTTGAAGCTAAATTTGAGAGCTGTGAGTGTAGTGAAAATGTAATTTGCTGATTCAGTGTGCATTGGCCTTCTGGTGATAGTGTTTACCATAAGAATGTTTAATTGTGGCATCACTCAAATTTCACTTCTAACTCTGAACTTGTGAAACTATGAAGGTTGCTCTTGATCATTTCATATTTGGCAAAACAGTAGGTTAAGTTGGGGCACCTGGCTGGCTCAGTTGGTAGAGCATGGGACTCTCAGTTCCTGGGTTCATGGGTTTGAGCCCCATGTAGGGCATCGTGAGACAGTATTGTAGGCTTACCCTGCTCCAGCAGGGGAGGTTGGACTTAGATGATTTTTTGAGGTCCCTTCCAACATTCTGTGATTCTGTGACACACACAACCCAATTGTCTGTATTTTACCCAGTGATAAATCTGGCTGTTTTGTTATTCTTGGGATGCTTGTATTTTTAAGAGACGTTCTATTTCCTGCCAGGTTCTCACAGCAAGGAAATTTGTCATAAAAGGACTTGGATTGCATCAAGTTGCTGTATTTCCTGTTTACTTCAATGATTGTACCTTGAAAAATGATTCTCAATAGAAATGCATGCTTTGAAGCTATTTGAAAAGTAGAAACTCAACCAGCATTTCAAGTGTGACTGGGACTTAAACTGCAGATCAAGTTTAATGTATACACTGTGCCTGTGGAACACGCATTTGTCTGTATTTTAATTAGTGTTCTTCAGTGTTCTGCCTTACACAACTTAGTACAACACGTACTAAATGCATCCTTTACTTGTGAGAAAGTGCTAATGCATAGGGTAGCCTTTTCTAATAACTTCTTTTGTGTTCCAGGAGCCACAGTTTAAGAATAAGATTGTGGGAGAAAATGACATAACGCTGCAATGTGTGGATCAAATCTATGGAGGTAGGTTAGCTTTCTCCTCCTGGTTTAATGTGCCTCACATTTGTAAATGTGTTACAGCGCTGCTGCTCCTTGTAAAAATACCTATTTTTAAAAAAACTAATAGAATTGTGACTTTATAAACAAGGATAGGGTAGTCTAGAAAAAGCAGCTGCGGTCATATATAATAATAAAAGGGCAGATAAGAGATCTATCAGAACCCAGTCTTAGCTCTCCATTTCAGTAAGGCTACATTCTGATTATCTTGCTCTGACAGATACACAGTTCCTTCAGAATGCCATGATTCAAACTATGATTTCTGAGCAGGTGGCTTGCTGCATGTTTGATTTTTTGCCTTGCAGGAAGTAGTTTGAGTGGATTTAAAAATAAAGTTGAGCACCAGGTTGTTTCAGTCTGTGATGTAGAATGCTTGTTTTGACTTGTAAACCTTGGGTTTTAATTAGTGTTGAGAGTTTTGAAAAGTCGGTCATGGAAAGCTTTTCAGCTGCTGGTAAAGGTTTCTGTGTTATTTACTTAGACTTCTTTGTTTTGCAGTTTATGATGAGAAAAAGAAACTTCTGACTGGACAACTGAGAAAGTACCCAGAGAAACTAATTATCTACTGTAAAGACCTTAGAGTATTTAATTTCTGCCTCAGATACACAAAAGAAGAGGAAGTGAAAAGAGTAAGTGCAGTAACTTAATATTTTCTTTCTTTTGGTCTTAGTGTTTGTTTAGTTGTGACAATGAAGGAAGAATGAAGTTCATTCTGAGAGGTTGCTTAAAATTTAGGTGATTTCTAAATGAAAAAGTAAATTTCTCATTCCTGACTGAGAAAGTAAAATACTTTGGTTTCTAGCTAAACGTACATTATGTACAGCAGTTAAAGATCAGTTGCATTGTCTCTTTGAAGAAAACTGAAGCTTTAGAGAACTACTCATAATTAGCTTCAGCTCAAGCCAATTGTGAAGCTATTCCTAGAATTTTATTACATTGTAGATTCAGCCTTTTTCATATGAACGTAGTTATTTTCTTGATAACTGCATTTCTTCAGATAGGTTAATATGAAATCCGAACAAGGAGTCTACTAACTTTATTTAAATAAGTTGAACACATAATACTTCTCATCAAGTCTAGTAGTTGTGACATCTTGAAAGCTTTCTGTCTTGTTTGCTTGAAGTCAGTTTTCAGCTATTAGAGATAGAACTCATTGAAAAATCTGGTTTAAAACCTGTGGAGTAAAAAACTATGATTTTTACGCTGACAGTGTGTTTGGGTGTTAATTTTTGGTCTTCTCCTAGATCGTCAGTGGTATAGTTCATCATAGTCAGACTCCTAAGCTGCTTAAACGGTTGTTTCTGTTCTCTTATGCATCAGCTGCCCCAAACAACAGAGGTAAATACTTGCTAATTTTTATTTGTATTTTTTGCATGCTGTTAGTTCCTTAAGCACTGTGGGATGCTGAGCAGCTGTTTTGTGCACGGTTTATGACTCTGCTCTGCTGGCAGGTAGCCTCAGAAGGTTAATTGTTGTTTTGGTACACATTGTTAGACTTGTGGCTAAGAAACCTCTAAATTGTCTAGGTTTTTTTGTGTCCTTTAGTGTAGTTGCACAGAAATTTTCTAAGCAAGAGTAACGTCACGGGTTCAAAACTGTGATCAATATGTGCAAATATTTTTGTATGCTTCTGGCTAGAGTACTCTCATCTAGAAAATGTCTTGCTAAATTTATCAGTAAGTTCCTTCTGTACTGTTGCAGTTAACAAACTTCCTGCTCTTAATTCTTTAAATGATTACATTTTCAGTGGCCTTTAATGAAGTATTTCCCTTTACACTCTTAATTTGCAAGAGGTCCACTTACAGCCAACGTATTGCATAATCTTCCCACTTGATCAAACCTGTCTGAATAATACAGTAAGCATCAAAATTAAAAATAAAACGTTGTCAGTGTGCTTTCTAGCATTTAATAGTTCAAACTTAGCTGAAGTAGTAGTGCTGTTTTGAATTAGGACCTGATTCTTAATGCACTAGAATTGCCTGTTACTTTCACAGAGTGAAGTTTTGCTATACTCAAGTATTAAATCGACACAACAAAATATGTCAAAGAATTACAGAACAATTGAGGCTAAAAGAAACTTCTGGAGATCACCTAGTCTTATATTCATGTGTATCTGCTCCTATTTAGAGTAGGATTAATTACAGTAATTTTACAAGGGACATGTCCAGTTGAGTTTTGAATTGCACCATTGATCGACATTCCAGTAGCTTTTCTGGACAGCTCATTACATTATTTGTCCTCAGAGTGAAAAAGTTGTTATATTTAAATAGGATTTGCTGTAGTTCAGTTTGTGCACTGCCTTTTTTGCCACTGGATACCACCAAGTCTAGATTTTTTTTATTTCCCTCTCTGGCTGCCAACCCCAGTCAGGTGTTCATACACACTGGAAAGATTTATTGCTCCTCTGTGCTCCACTAAACCTGTTCTCTAGGCTGAATGATCCCAGATGTCTCTCACATCAAGTGCTTTAAACTCTTTCATGATCTTAATGGGCCTTCACTGTACTTAGTCTAGCAAGCTTGTGCTTGTCTGGTCCTGGAGACCCCAGGACTGGATACAGCACTTCGGGTATTGCCCCACCAGTGCTGAGCTGAGAACAACAATCACCTTAATCAAGCTGTAGACAATGGTTTCCCTAGTGCACAGAATACGTTGGCAGCCTTTGCTGCAAGGTACATTGCTGGATCAGGCAGTTCATGCAGGAACTGGTCTTCAGTTGAGAGAAAGGCTGTGAGCTTTTCCTGGTGGAGACTAAGCAAATGTGATAAAACCCAGTCTTTATAGCAACCTGGAAGTGTTGTGCCAGAATTTTTCAATTGTAAATGCCTAGGCCTTGTTATTGATGAACTTGGTACAGGGCAAAACAAGTAGATGTTAGAAATTGGGTTTCATGCTTCTTACGGTTACTCTTAAAATCTTAACTTGTCCCTTAGAACTCATTAATAATGTTCTGTTTCTAGCTGTAAGTTTTTCATTTACCTTCTTATGGTGAAAAGCTTCATCTTGACGTTTTATCTTCTGTAGAAGTCCTGTGTCTGTTTGGTATTTCAGTGTTAGCTGATATTGCAGGATAATTAATTACAAAGGATGCCTAAATCAATTGCTCACTTCACAAATTATAGGATTATTCACTATCTGAGACTAAATCAGCCTACTGTGTAAGTGTTGCTGAGGTAGCCAGATAGAAATACAGGGAAAGTTCTCAGTTGAAGTGGTTGAGACTGAATTACTATAATTTCTCTGCTGTAATCAATTTTCTGCTCTTATCAAGTCCCTGAAATGTTCTGTGCAGTGCACAACTTGTATTCATGATGAAAGAATGAAGTTAAATGGAACATATGAATTGCAGAACCATTTTTGATATGATTGTTAGTTCTACAGTTAAGTCTATATTGTCAGATGCCAGTCAGCTGCACTAGTATACAAGGTCATACAAGCTGTTTTCAGGTTGGGTGTGAGGACAACCTGAGCGATATGGAAGTTCTGTAATGACTCATTAGTTTCTGAAGTATAAATCGTTCCTAAATTAAATTAAAGCATTGTTTGAGGGAACTTGTGCTGTTAAAGATCAGACAGAAGGAGGGTGCAGATGCCATTGACTAGAGGCTTTCTATGCACAGGAGGTTTCTCTTGTTTACCTTAAAAACTAACCACTTGATTTAGGAATGCTTTCATGTTAGAGAGCCTGATCACCTGCAAAATTAACATTATTGATGTTAACAGAGGGGAGAAACCAAACAGTGATGTTCGAAACTCTTGAGGACTGGCGTGATGAGTTAGAGCGGACGAAAGGGAATGTGAAATACAAAGCAGTGACGACTAATGAAGGCTACAGAGTCTCTGAAAAGTAAGCTTGTCCTGGTTAATGGTAAATGGCTTGTTAAGATTTGCAAGAAATAGTGCTACCTTTGCTCAGCATAGTACAGTTGTTCAGAGTGGAGTATTTTAGGATCTGTTTCCATTTTGATACATGGGATGCTTTGATTTGGGACATCAGGAAGTCATCTTAACCCATTCTTAACAGGCAGGTTTAACTTCAACATTAGGTCAGGTTACTAAGGAACTTGGTCTGACAAGCTCTGATTATCTGCAGGGGTTGAGAATACCGCCTTGAAATGAAATAGAAAAAAATGTAGTTCTGGTATCTGCACCTTGGCTATACTTACTAGTCAAGATCACATTTTCTCTGTCCTGCACCTGTACTCTGCTAAAATGTCAAGCTACGTGTACTTGAGATTTTCTATTTTAGCTGGAGGGCTGGGTGAGGAGAGAGCTGCTTTAGAATATAGCTGCAAAATGTGTTGAAGGGAAGCTAACTTGCACTGCCTTTACTGGAAGGTTATAGATGTATAAATCTACCAATTTAGCGGACAATAACATCTATTGGTGAACCTTTTAGGGTGTATCCAAGGCTTTGTGTACTGCTGTTGTTAAATACTCTGATCCTGAAAGGTTTCACAGACCTTGGGGGGAGAAAATACCAACTTTGAACTGTTTCTTAAATATTTATTCTAGGATGCTGCCTTGAGAGAC
Source organism: Rhinopomastus cyanomelas (assembly GCA_013400115.1). NCBI lineage: Eukaryota > Metazoa > Chordata > Aves > Bucerotiformes > Rhinopomastidae > Rhinopomastus > Rhinopomastus cyanomelas. The sequence continues at coordinate 3,316 of VXBP01010778.1, read as the reverse complement.
TTGACCTAAGGTTAAGTATTTATTTGCTTCTATGTGCCTTGAGCATAAGTAGTGCTCCTTGATACTGGAAATTTGTAGTATACTAAATTTGATTCTGGAGTTGTAATGTGAAATGCTTACAAGGCATGGAAACGGAACTAGTTATTTAATATTACAAGGCTATATTTTTGAAACAATGAAGAGTGAGAACCAAGACATTTAAGACTTAATGGTAAGTCTTAAATGTTAAAATTAAATGTAGAACTTTGACTACAACTTTGGAAAGGTAGGGGAATATTGTAGTGAAAAATGTGAAAAGCTGAATGTTGGAAGAAAATACCTTATTCAGCAGAAAATAAAAGGAGGGTATTAAGGACAATATAATTATCTAGTAGGAGAGATTACTGAAGTACTAAGAGTTAATACATAATTAGCATGTATGCTAGGGCATTTGCCATCATTAAAACAAGCTTGGAGCTTGTTCTTTGTTCAGTTTTTAAACATAAAATCTCTTTGTCATCCTAGACTCCCTTTGTATTTTGTTGTTCCCATATGCGTTGCTGAAGAGAGCATTGTGAAGTACGAAGGCAGAGGCATTCCTGTAAGTACACATGCACAGCTGAGATTAAGAAGTTTTGAAGACAATTCCAACTAGCATTTCAGATGTTGCTGCATATTTGCAGAACTTGTTTTTAACAGCACAGACATATTCTTAATCATCTACAGAGGGGGAAACAGATATTGAAATAGGAGTATTTCGTGTTTCCATGAAAATATATATGTTTCACAGCCCACATTTACTTGTATCGGGTGTCTGATGTCCTGTAGTCTACATGTACTACTAGTCTCTCTACCCATCAGCCTGTTTTTCATGAGACTGCTTACTGACTGGCATCCATCTGGGGCAGATGCAGGACTTGAAATGCTTATTTGGATGTAGAGGTGAAAACTGTGCAGAAACTGTCTTGGGTGCTGGTAAGTAGTAGTATAGCTCTGATGATGCAGTGTTCTTATAAAGCCAAGTAGCCAAACTGGAAAAACTAGTTCAGCAAGCCTCAGCAGAAACTGAAGCTAAATATATTTGTTTTGCACTGGTTTGCAAGCTGGCTTTGGCTTCCTAACTCGTTAGTAGAGTTTTAGAACCGGTAAGACAGTAGGTGGAAACAAGAAGCAAAACAACCTCATGTATTGAACGCCTTAACTGCTGCATATCCACCAAATTTGCCAAGGAAAATGTTCACTTTATGCTCAGCCAGACAAATTACTGTGGCTATCACACACAAACAGAAGTGATATTTTTAAATAGCATCTTGCATAGAGCTTGAGTTCAAAGGAACCTTAAATGTCATCTAGTTCAGTCCTCTGCAGTGATCAGGGACATCCTTGTTAATCACGTTACTCACACTCTCATCTGACTTGTCCTTGAGAGTTTCTGGGATGGGAAATGAATGACTTGTCTAGGTTACCTGGAAATTCAAGGCTTCAAAATCCTTGTTGTAAAAAAATTCCTTCTTATCTAGTCTAAATCTACCATCTTTGAAATTAAAACTGTCTGACACCCCTTGTCCTGTCACAAGAGGTCTTGCTAATAAGATTGTCCCCATATTTGCTGTGGACAGCCTTTAAATATTTTAGGGTCACAATAAACTCTCCCTGAAGCCTAATCTCCAGGCTGAAGTGCCCCACTCTCAGCTTGTTTTTACAGAGGAGGTGTTCCATTGTCTGACCATTTTTGTGGCCTCCTCTGGACTTGCTCCATGAAGTCCATGCCTTTCCTGTGCTGAAGACTCCAGAGCTGGATAGAGTACTCTGGGTGAGGTCTCACCAGGATGGAGGGGTAGAGTTACCTCTCTTGACCTACCGGCCACACAGGTGTGATGCAGCCCAGGATGTGGTTGGCTTTCTGGGCTGTGAGCTCACACTGTTGACTCATGTCCAACTGTTTATCCACCAGTATCCCAAGTCCTTCACAGTGCTGTTCTCAGTCCCTTCATCTCTGATTGCCCCAGTCCACCTGCAGGACCTCATGCTGGGCCTTGAACCTTAAGAGGTTCACACAGGTCCACTTCTCAGAATCACAGAATTAATGAGGCTGGAAAAGACCTCCAAGATCATCAAGTCCAGCCTAATGTCACCACAATCACCAAGACCATTGCACTAAGCGCCACATCCAGTTTTCCCTTAAACACCTCCAGGGATAGTGACTCCACCACCTCCCTGGCAGTCCATTCCAGTGTCTGATCACCCTTTCCATGAGGAAGGGCTTCCTAACATCCAACCTAACCCTGCTCTGATGCAGCTTCAAGCCCTGCCCTCTTGTCTTAACTCTAGATGCCTGGGAGGAGAGCCCTACCCCCACCTGACTGCAACCTTCCTTCAAGTAGTCATAGAGAGTTATAAGGTCCCCCCCAAGTCTCCTCCAGGCTAAACAACCATGGCTACCTCAGCCTCTCCTCATAAGACTTTCCTTCCAGCCCCTTCACCAGCCTTATTGCTCTCCTCTGGACCCACTCCAGCCCCTCACTATCTTTCTTAGAGCAAGGGGCCCAGAACTGCACACAGTACTCCACATGAGGCCTCACCAGTGCTGAGTATAGAGAGAGAATTGTATCCCTAGTTCTGCTGGCCACACTGTGCCTGATAGAAGCTTGTCCAGGACCCTCCAGATGGCATCCCTTCCATGTGGAGTTATCAGCTACACCACTCCGCTTAGTGTCACTTGCACTTGATCACATATGTCACCAATGAAGATAATAAATAGCACTGATCCCAGTACAGACCCCTGAGGGATGCCAATCATCACCAGTCTCTGGACATTAAACTGCTGACCACTACTCAGCTGGCAAAGGAAGTAAAACAGAGCAAGAAAGGCTTCTTCAAATACATCAGCAGAAAAAGGAAGAACAAGGAAGGCGTAGGGGCACTACTGAGCGAGGAGGCAGCCTTGATAACTGAGGATGCAGAGAAGGCAGAGTTGCTGAATGCCTTCTTTGCTTCGGTCTTTACATCTAAGGCCGAACTCTCTTATGTCCCCCAGAACTTGGATGAAGGAGAGGAAGCCTGGAGGAGGGAGTGCTCCCCACTGGTCAGCGTGGACTGGGTTAGGGATCAGCTACACAAATTGAACATTAACAAGTCCATGGGCCCTGATGAGATGCACCCAAGGGTGCTGAGACAACTGGCTGATATTATTGCCCTCCCGCTATCTATTATCTTTGCCAAATCGTGGCAGACAGGAGAGGTGCCTGAGGACTGGAGGACAGCCAATGTTACTCTAGTCTTCAAAAAGGGCAGGAAAGAAGATCCAGGGAACTATAGACCAGTCAGCCTCACCTCC